>VDFB02231609.1:0-14011 GCA_007258455.2 Sequoia sempervirens
TTATACGGTTGTCCTTGTCGTACCCCTTTGAGCTGATATCAGTTAGAGGATAGGGTTCTCCTTAGACCTGAAATGCTTTGAGATATGGAGCAGTAGGTAGCTCGCATCCGAGAGCATCTTGTAGCAACTCAAGATAGGCAGAAGAAGTATGTTGATGCACATAGAGTTGATCTAAATTTTGCAATTGGTGATCGGGTGTTTCTTCGAGTACATCCGCGAAAGAGCCCTATTCATTATGGAAAGGGTTCTAAGCTTGTGCCCCACTTTGTAGGGCCTTTTGAGGTGTTAGAAAGAATTGGTCATGTTGCCTACCGCTTAGCCTTGCCACCTAGTTTGTCGCAGATTCACGATGTTTTTCATGTTTCAATCCTTAGACCATATTATCCTGATGTTACTCACGTACTTGATTGGAATGCTCTACAGGTCGTGGATGAGCAACTAGCCCTCAAGCCTGTGGTTGTGCTACAACATTGGAGACTCACCCTCAGGGGCAGAGATATTGAACAAGTGCGGGTTTAGTGGGACCCGAATGATGAGACTTCAGCAACGTGGGAGGATGCATCCCATATTAGAGAGGCTTACCCATATTTATTTACTGGCTTCCAAGAGTAAGCCATGTTCTAGGGGGGAGGATGTAATACCCCTCATGTTGTTGATACTCTTTGATACTCTTATGTGTCGGTTTGGTACTTGGTTTGTGATGGTGATTAGTTCACCGATTTGGTTGTGCGTGGATTCATAGTTTGGTTGGTTTGTTGCACTTGACATTACTTATGATGTTTGATGATACATTATATGGTGATTATATTATTTGGTTATGCTATGGTTTCTTTAATAATATATGTGGTGATGTTGTGATTCTATGTTGCTATGGTTTTTGATGTGTTTGTTAGTGAGTCTTGGTGAAAGGACAGAGTAGCATCACTCGCTTGCGAGTGCCCTGCTACCCCGCGATTACCTTTCATGGTGTGTCTGTAATGGAGATTTACATGCTACTTGACATTTTTTTATATGCAGGATGCAGGTACAGGACACCAACTCCACCTACTTGTTAGGTATGAGCATGTCCCATAAACCCAATGAGTATGATGTTGAAAAGAGAGTTGATAAGGAAGTATCCCCGTCCCAAGTCTGTCTCCTCATTGTGAGTCTTGTGGTGTCGTGGTCTTGACCTTGTCCTTGTCTATGTATTGTTTGTTGTTGTTATTTATTTTATTTGTGGTTAGATGTTATTTAATTTATCCTTATTTTATATGGGATTAATTAATGTTATTTTTTTTATATGATTAATTGTATGTAATTGTAATTCAATTAAATGTTGGATTTAAATATTGTAGATTAAAAGTATTTAATTAATTAAAAGTGTAAAGTAATTAATTTAAATAAATAATGTTTATCATAATTGTAAATTGTCTTTTTCAAAATATTAATATTATAAAATCAAAGGATAATATCATGTGAGGATAAATGTGAAATTAATGAATTTTTAATTAAAATTTGTGAGATAAGTGTGAGCTTTTAAAGCAAGAAAAAAAGAACCAATGCATGGATTGGATTTTTGAGAAAAAAGAAGAGTTTTATTTATTTTTCTTTATTTTATTATGAGAGGAAGAGTTTCTATACACACAATGGTTTTTTTGGGTTTTGTCTGAAAAAGAAGAAGTAACAAAGGTTGAAGAAAATATATGTTTGTGCTTCTCTTTTAAAAATTGTTCTTGGTAAAGGAAATAGATTATTGATCCAGAAGTTAACTGAAAGAAGAAATTGGAGAAGAAACTGCAGAGGAAATCTATTTTCGAAAGAGGAAGAAGGGCTATCGTGCTGGTGGATTCGACATCAAACGAAGGACTCCAGATTCTTGTGATATATATTTATTCTTTTGATTTATTAATTCATTATTCTGTAAGGAAAATGAAAATTATTTTTCGTCTGCCATATTCAAAAATCTATATCTATATTTTGAAAAAAGGTTTTTCTGTTGAAAAATTGCTTGTGTTAAACCTTTAAATCTTCTGTAGAAATCTATTGGGAAACTTTATGAATTCTCTTCAACAAATCTAGTTGTTAAATTCTTGTTTTGAAATAAGAAAATCAATTTATTAAGGGATTGAAATTGTATGCTCAGATTTATTTTGTGTTGGAGAAAAACTAGACTATTGATTCATTGTATTTATATTATTTATTATGTATTTAGTGGGAAAACATATATATATATATACATATACATATTCAAATTTTATATTCTATCTCTTTTGAAAAGAAACATATAATTATTTTCTAGAGTTCGTGTACTGCGTTTTTTTTTTTAAATTATAAAAAATAAAGTAAAAATAAAATATATATTGGGGGGGAGTGGTCAGCGGCCTTTGTACCACCCCCGACCCCATGGTGGGTTGTACGCAGCCACCACAGGCTGCGCACAATAGCCAAGGATGCACACAGTAGCCGAGGCTGCTAGACGCAGCCATGTGGGGGTTGCGGCCTCCCCACACTATGGTACGTAGTACCACAGGCTACGGGTTGGCCTTTGTAAAAAGTTTAACTTTTTTTTTCAAATTCGATTTCATTTTAAATTTGTTTTTTATGTTATATTTAGTATATATATATATATTAATACTAATATTAATATATATATATATATGTCTATATATATATACTTACTGTTTTTAATTATAGAGATGCAAATGGGCAATTTTTATTAAATGATTTAAATGCATAATTTTTAATATATGTTTTATTATATTATATATACGTATATATATATATATGTGTGTGTGTATATTCGCATAAAAGCGTATATATATGTATATATATATAAAGGTGGTTATTTATGCTGAGATTATGGAATAATTAAATAAATTTGCAATGTTATAGTTTAATCGAGTAAATTAGAAATAAACTATGTGATTTAAATTAAGTTGAATATTCTTGAGTAAATTTATTTATTTATTTTCTTGGTGAAATTATTGTGTAATGAAATGTGTTATATGGTGTCGTTTTACGTAATTGTTTA
The DNA here is from genome assembly GCA_007258455.2 of Sequoia sempervirens. Taxonomy (NCBI): domain Eukaryota; kingdom Viridiplantae; phylum Streptophyta; class Pinopsida; order Cupressales; family Cupressaceae; genus Sequoia; species Sequoia sempervirens. The sequence goes on from VDFB02231609.1 coordinate 3,014, forward strand.
CTCTTGAAATTATTCGTTAAGTCAATTATGGTTTACTTTTAATTGGGATTTTGTATTGTGGGAAAGCCCTTGAGTTAGTTTATCCTTCTGTAGGGGCTTAAGTTGTTGGTTAGGGACTTCCAGAGGTGGGGAAATGATGTTTTATATTTGATCTTTTAAATTGATAATTGTCCCTATTCTTGGCTATAGTTGTGACTTGAGTTTACACATAGGTTGTACCATTTTTATGGGTGTTGTTTCATATGATTTTGGAGATTTGGTTTTTCCTCGCGAATGTTCCATTTGTGGTTCAGTGTTCTTGTTGGTACAATCCCTTGGTATTGGATTTTATGTTTTGGGTTTCTAGGGAGAGTGGCTCTACGTGGGTGTTGGCACACAAATGGGTTGTCAGGATAACCCACGTTAGAGTTAGAGTAATAAGTGATAACCTAATTAATTAATTAGGGGGTGGGTAGTAAAACATTAATAAGATAATTATGGATGCCTCGTCCACCTGTTAGGGATTTCGTAGACTAAAGGTGGGCTGAAAAGGCCGTGGTTGGCAAGATCGTTGCCTCGTCTTCAAAAGAGGTTAAGGGTTCCGCATGAGTCACCCTATGGAGCAACGCCTTGAGATAGGCAGTCAGGATAACCATAGATGGAGGTGGCACCTTGTGATAGGTTGTCTAGATAATCCATGTAAGGTCATGCGATGACACTCTCCTCTAGCATTCCCTTTGAGTTGTTTTATTGAAATCCTCTTGAAGTGGTCTATTGTTACGTTGTTGGTGATTTATTGTTGTTATGTTATGTTATTTTTGTGTTCTCTTTCTTTTTGTGTTTGGAGTAGTCTTGTCTTACTGTTTGGATGTGTTTGGTCGGGGATCCTTCCTTATTTACTCCTAGCATAGGGGTGACGCAAGGTGGAACGCATTTCATGCACCTGGTCCCCTTTCGATGCAATTGTACCTCATAAACAAATATTCAATAGCTCCTCTCGGGTTTCTTTAGACGGTAAGGCTGGCTTCGGAGTCGCCGAAGTTCTGGCTGGCTTTCCATCGAAGTTTTGATCTCCACGATGTGCATCCTCTTCTGCAATTTTCTCGTCCCGAGGTATCAGCAATTACGGGCTACGTGGTCTCATGGTAGTAGATTCTATTTCTTTTGCCTTAGTCTCTTCTCGAAGTTATGAAAGTCTTCCGCTGGGGCATCACTTAAAGATTGTCGGCGGGACTCCACTCTTGCTATTGGCGCCATATATCGCAAGCTTTTCATGCGTAGATAAACAGAAGCCGCTGGGTCGAAATGCTTTTGCGCATCTTTCTTTTATTTTGGCAGATCTAACTTCGCCAACATGGGCCGTTTTGCAATTTTTTAATCACGCAGGGTGGTGAATCAAGGGTCGCTAAAACGTCACACGCATCTTTCGCATCTTGCTTGATTCGCAAATTTTCTCTCTCATCAAGAAGAACTCAACTCATCGACACTTGTCGCGATTCCGCATTCTCTAAGTAAAGAAGGAGAGAGTTTTTCATTCAGCAGCCATAGGATGCCACGCTTACCTTATAACCGACCTCGAGGCGTGCTTATAGGTCATCGGGCGCAGATTATGTTATCGATGTCAGCCTTCATGTTTTTCAAAGCCTGGATGACACTTGTCACCTCTGCATGGTCGACCACCGCCATCATTACAAGGGCTACTGCAAATTGAAATTCCTGACCGTGATGCCGCGTTCTAGCCTATTGTCATCGCTTGTAACGGCATTGGGAATCTTTCGATTTTGGCATCATTGCAGGGGATTGTGGGATCTTTTCTATTACAGCTTTCCAAAGCGGTGGGAGTTTTCTCTCCAGCTATATATATACTCTCTCTATCAACTAGAAAGAGACGGTCCAACAGTAAATAGATCCAAGAGATTTAAGAAAAAAGATACTGGTTTTAGTAAGAGACACCAAGCCTCTTTTACATGTTTATTTGCAAGAAACTTTCAGACTGTGCCCACTGTTCGGCCTTTCTATTTTTCATGTTTTGATCAAACTGTAAACTGTGTCTTTTATTGTCTTAAGCATTTCATTTGACAAGACTTCCATATATTGAATACAAGTTTGCTTATCTAAATCATGTCTAAATGACTCTTCTTAGTAGTAAGGATGTATGCGATATTATTTTATGTCAATAAATGAACTGTTTATGCTATAGCTTTAAGTTTTTGACGTTTTGGAACGTGACAACACCATTCAGGCCCTTAAGTCTATGATTTATCGTGCCCATTAGCAAACTTTGGTGCATCGCCTTAGATTAGATTTTTGGTTTCATTATATCTGTTTCTTTTTCTTTCCAAAACTATTATAGAAGAAGTCAGCTTCTTTAAAAATTTAGAGGTTACTCAGTTTGGCTCAAAGGGGTCCTCCTTGAATTGAGTTTCCCATAAGGCACTGTTTCCTCGTCAATTTTTGACATCAACAGTTTGTCCTTTTTTCTGGCACGCCTGGTGGGACCCGAACTAATGAAATTGCCTTATAGAGGGGTGTATGAGCCATCGGCCTGTAACTAGATCCCAGACTGCAAATAACCCAGGTTTACTAATACCTCCACTAGGGACGGTCCAGGCCACAAATCAGTTAGTAACCGTTCCATTCCCACCGCCCCTTCCTCTCACCATGTTGTCGGCCGCGAATAGAAACTATGTAGCATGGATGAAGTCCTCGTAGTCTAATAGCTCCCGCTGGGGCTGCTTCAGCTTATATCCTGGCTGCCCTGAAAGCTCTTCCTAAATTTTTCGGGGACAACACAAAAACGCCAGCAGAACATTTGCAGGATGTAGCGGATGTATGTCTGGTACACGGTATTACAGCGCAGAATGTAGCCCTGAGGCTCCTCGCTGCGTCCTTCAAAGGCAAGGCCTTGGATTGGTACCGGACGCTGAATCCGAATTCAATTCGCACTTGGGATGACCTCGGAGATCCATTCTATGAAAGGTTCTCAAATGACAGAGATCGTTCTTCGTTATATTATCAGCTATCCGTCATAAGACGAGTGCCCCAGGAGGCCCTGACAGATTTTAATGCCCGATTTCACTCAAATTGGCAGAGGATTCCTGTGATTATCCGCCCGACTCCAGAACTGGCATTCATATTTTATCTAAAGTCCATTAACCTCGACATTTCTGTAATGATCAAGTCTTTGGGAGGAGCCACTTTACCAGATGTTTATGCTACCGCTATCAAAGCGGAGAATCATTTAATAGATTGCGGGAAATTGCCTCCTCGACCTATTGTGCTGATATTTCCTGAGATATCGACCTCTGCACAAGAAGCCGCATCGACCAGTGCGCCAGCAACTCCCCAGTCGATGTACTCATATGCAGCTGCTCCTGAAAACTTGGCGTCCACATCGGGTTCTCCCAAGGATGAAATGAGCAACCTCAAGTAGATGTTGTGAACTATGGCGAATGATATAACAACTCTCAAGCAGAACCAAGCAACGCCTCCACAGTCCGCATATCAAAACTATCAAGGTGGGTGGTCTACTTATCAGCAAAATCAATATCAAAGTGCGCATCGCACTAATCCATCAGCGCCGACTACCAACCAAATAGTCCTGGTGCCTACGCCCCTGACAGGTGCGTCGCCAAGCTCAAGTAGAGAATTAACCGCAAGACAAAATAATCTTATTGATGACATCAAACCATGGTGTTTCCCCTACAACGATGCGCATATGCCCCGAAATTGTCCGCGTGGCAACTTACAACAGAAGGTGGCAGAACAATGTAATCAAGATACTGCTATAGAAAATGGAGAATACATATATGCCTTGGCAATGGAGAATGCGGTCCTTACCGCGCAAATGCAAGGAATGTCCTTAGAGCAAGAGTCTGATATTGTGCCTGATCATGCGCTCTTCTCATGGATGGAAGATGAGGAAATGGTGTTTGCCAATGACACGTCCACAGCCGAAACGCCGCAGGTACAGTCTGACTATAACACACGCTCAAAGAGAAGATTCACCGGTGAGCCTGTTGTTTCATTTTCGGACAGCCCGCAATGCAAAGGAGTGTCCGATCAAATTCCCAGCACTTCGACCGTCTCTTCGCCTTCTCACCACGGAAGGAGATTATTATAACAAAAGAAAAGGAGCAGAAATCTCTGAGCTCATCACCTTTTAATGTGGTGGAGCAATTGAAGAAATCATCTGCTAATGTGTCCTTATGGGACATGCTAGCTATCCCGGAACAGAAAACTATGCTACAAAAGGTGCTTCAATAAGAGATCAACTCTACACCAACTGAGTCGTCTCCCAGTACGGAGGGGTTTATCAAATGCCACTAGCTAAAATTCTTGCAGACAAAAAGATGGCGAAGGAATCCCATGCGAAAGGTGGAGGTAGGCCAAAACCTAAACCCTTCTTCCTGACTCTCATTATAGGGGAAAAGCTATTACACAATGCCATGATTGATTCTGGCGCTAGTACAACGGTTATGCCAAAACTGATAGCCGAAGCCTTGGGGCTCAGCTACGAACCTATGAAGAAGGGGGTGATGCAGCTAGATGGAAATAAAGTTGATACGGTGGGTGTCATCAAAGCGCTTCCGTTAACTCTATTTGCCTGCCCAAGTATCACAGTCCCGCAAGATACTGTAATCATAGATGTTCCTCCTATGTTCGGTCTCTGTCTATCTCGAGAATTTACTTCAAAGGTGGGCGGATATTTTTCTTTAGATTGGTCACATCTAATACTTAGGACCAAGCATGGTCGCGAAAATGAATAGAATGAGAGCTCTCTACCATTGTTAGAAGATGTGGCGGATGAGGCCACGATCAATTTTGAGCACTTTACATACCTCCATCCTGGCGGGACATGTACAATGTCGGTTGCTAGAGGAAGAAGGGAGGTGGCGGTGAAATGATAAGGAAGATGCTCTGTTGAGCGAACACATAAACAATGATCCTTTCGGGAATTATCATGCTACCGGATTGAGCACATATGTGATTTATGATGAAGACCAAGTTCTTCCGAAGGTCGTCAAAGAATCCAACGATAACCAAGCAAATGAGTTGTGGACGTTGTATTTTGACGGAGCGAGGAGCAAAGTTGGAGCTGGAGCCGGGGTATGTCTAATATCCCCGCAGAATGAGAAATTGTTGAGGTCTTTCCGATTCCAATTCGCCTGTTCAAACAACGAGGCTGAATATGAAGGGTTAGTCCAAGACCTAAGCCTAGCGGAACGAATGGGTATTAAGCAATTGATTGTGTTCGGAGATTCCGAACTAGTAGTTAATCAGGTCCGGGGAATCTCGCGAAAGAGATGTCAAATGAGATCCTGTCGGCGCCGAATGCAGGACTGATTGAAGGATTTGAAGCTTTCAACATCACGATCGTTCCCAGGCTCTGAGAATAGCGATGCGAATGCATGGCGGTGTCGGTGCACCGGTTGATCTGTCTCGACTTGCCCGAACAAATATTCAATACGAGTGCTTATTCAACCCGGCTGATTCTGAGCAATGATGAGTTGGAAAGTCTTGAAGGCGATGAGCATCGCTCGTTGTATCAACTTACCCAGAAGGAAGGTAAACGATCAACACCTGTACGAAGATGCGTAGAGCCTATGAAGGAACAAATTATGCATTTCAGTCAAATAAACTTCCAAAGGGGTTAGTTACTCTTGAGAAGTTTTTTGATTGTAATGACGCCCGAAATGATAAGCGAAAATTCATGGGAGACAAAAGTGATTATGAAAACCTTTGGGTCTCCAATGATAGGAATCTTCAGGTCGAAAAAGATGTCTCACAGCGAGATAGAAAAAGGCTTATGTTTTACTGCTGAAAATATGGAGTAGTGGTTTGGTCCAACGATGACCTGGAGGGTTACTATCCTGGCATCATTGAGCACACTATTGAACTAACAGAAGGTGCAAAACTAGTTCGACAGAAGCAGAGGCCAGTCAACCCTAAAGTTGAGGCCCTAATGGCACAAGAGCTAACCAAGCTCATTGATTCACATATTGTCTTCCCAATCAAACATAGTACTTGGGTATCAAATCTGGTACCAGTCAAAAAGAAGAATGGCGATATCTGCTTATGCATGGACTTCTGAGACCTGAACAGAGCATCTCTGAAGGATCACTATCCATTGCCTTCTATGGAGTCAATCCTCCAAACTGTCGCAAGATCGGAAATGTTCTCCTTGCTGGATGGCTTCTCTGGCTATAACCAGATTCGAGTTAAAGAAGAAGACCAGCACAAGACTACGTTCACCACCAAGTGGGGAACATTTGCATATGCTAAAATGCCCTTTGGTTTTATCCAATGCAAAGGGGCAACTTTCCAGCGAGCTATGGACATCGCATTCAGCGAACTGATCAATAAGTTTATTCTAATCTATTTAGATGACCTTACTGTGTTCTCTAAATTTAAAGATGATCATTTTGATCATTTGGAATTAGTTTTTCAAAAGTGCCAAGAGTTCGGGGTTTCCATAAATCTAAAGAAATGTGTATTCGGAGTATCTCAAAGCAAGTTGTTAGGGCATGTTGTGTCTAAAGAAGGTATTTCAATTGACCCACAGAGCAGTGGGGCTATCAAGGAGCTTCCCCTTCCGGTAAATAAGAAAGGTGTTCAGTCTTTTCTCGGCAAGGTAAATTTCGTCAGCAAATTTATTTCCTATTTTGCGGGAATGATTAGGCCAATCACTCTAATGCTAAAAAAAAATCAAGCTTTCAAATGGACAACAGAAGCTCGAGAGGCTTTCAAAAGGGTCAAGGAAGCGATCTCCACAGCCCCGGTGCTGATTAATCCAGATCAATGCAAGGATTTTATAATGTATACTTTCAGTAGCAAGTCCAGTATCGCTACTGTTCTGACTCAAAAGGATAGTGAAGGAAAGGGAGAGCATCCAGTGGCGTTCTATTCCCGAACGCTAAAGGAATATGAGGCGAATTATAACTTCGTCGAAAGATAGGCCTTTGCAATAGTAAAAGGACTTAAAAAGTTCCATAACTTCTAATTTCCTGTAACAAAGTTCTGGTATATGTCGCACATTCTAGTGTGCGGGAATATATTATGGAAGGAGAGATTACAGAAAAAAGGGCTAATTGGATTACCAAGATCCTGGAGTATGACATCGAGGTCAGGCCTACTAAGACTGTTAAAGGAAGAGGATTGTGTGAGTATTTGGCACAGAATGAGGAGGTACCTGCCAAGGAGGAACAGCCAGAACTTGTCATGATAAATGAATCAGGATTGGAAGACGATTGGCTGAAAAATAGAATGAACTTCATGCAAACCGGAAGGTATCCGCCAGGCCTCTCATCCCAAAAAGAAGGTATTACCGGCTTCAGAATTGCGGATATACGATGATAGAAGGACTTCTGTTCAAAAGAAATTTCAATGGTGTGCTCCTGCAATGCGTTACTTCAGGGGAGGCGTAGACAATCCTCGACGCATTTCACAATAGTGACGAAGGTGGACATCTCTCCGCTAAAACTACTGCCATCAAGGTCCTGCGAGCTGGATATTACTGGCCTACACTTTTCATTAATTCCTACTCTCTGGTAAGGGCTTGTAAAAAATGTCAGTTCTTCTCTGACAGAAGGAAAAATTCAACGATGCCCCTCAAACCTATTGTGGCAGATGAACCATTTGCGCAATGGGGCCTGGACTTCATCGAAATGATCAATCCGGTTTCTAGTGCCGGACATAAGTGGATTTTAACAGCTACTGACTACTTCACAAGGTGGGCGGAAGTTGTTCCCCTTAAGGGGGCAACAGAAACAGAGATTGTAGACTTCCTTGAAGCACTGGTGACAAGGTTTGGCCCTCCGAAGATAATCATTTCAGACAACGCCAGAGCATTTCTAGGTACAAAGGTATGTCACTTTTGCATTAAAAATGGCATATTCGCTGAAACATCATCAAACACTATTATCCTGCGAGGGAAATGGCCTGGCCAGAGTCGATAAAAAAGCTTAGTGAGCTCGCGCCAAGGGTTGGCTCAAAGCACGGAGAGGGTAGCATAAAATCTCACGGCTGCAGGCCAGCTGCATAACTCTAAACAAGTCCTCAAGACTTAGCCTATGGCTGGTATATGGGAAGGAGGCATTACCTATCTCCATGGAGATCCCGACAATACAATGCAGAAATCCCTTGAGATAGAACTAAAAAAATGGAGCCATATGGAGGTTCAGCTCGCCGAACTGTTGGAAGTACAAGAAAAAAGGGAGAATTCCCTAATAGCAATGACAAGCTGTTAACAGGTGGTCAAACGATGGTTTGACAAGAAGGCTTCCGACCAAGGTCTAAAAAGTGGAGACTTAGTGCTAAAATATGATAGCAGGGCTGCAAAGCCAGGTCAGCACGGTAAATTTGATGGCCTATGGGAAGGACCCTTCAAAATTATTCGGGCCAGGCAACACAACGTTTTTGAGCTAGAAAATATGGAACAAGAAGCGTTAGGAATCCCGGTCAATGGGATTCATCTTAAGTTGTTTCATTAGACATTATGCTCTACCTTGTACAGTTGTAAATAACGCTTTTGTTTCCTTTCCTGTGTGTGGCATGTTCTTTTTCTAAAATTAGTTGTCTTTCTACGCATTTGCTCATCGTCGTTGGCGGGTAAAACACCGGAGTTGCTTTACACAAAATACACTAATGCATGGAGAAATAGCATACAAAACTAGCAAACCCAGAAAATTTTAAACACAGACGAAAAAAGAGCATGGATTTTCCTTAAAACGAGAAGTATATATTTATATATATGTTCTTTAGTTACAAAATGGTTGGGAGGCCGATTTACAAAATGTACAAGTATCTGGGTACATTATATATACGATAGTCTTTTATCAGGCTCATCTAAAATAGGAAAGTTACATGTTGAGCAAGCAGGCAGGGGAGTTATCTATCCAAATGAATGGTTGGCAGCAACTAACGCATTCACTGCAGCGTCCACTTCTTCCTCGTCCACGGGCTCGTCGGCGGCATTGGTAGCATCATTTGGCACAACCGACAGTGGCGGTGGGAACACCAGGTTCCTGAAGTTAGTGTACCAGTCTACGTCGTAGAAAGGTATCACGTTGTAGCTCTGAAACAGGAAGTGAAGGGCCTGAGTAACCCTCTGCTGGTGCTGGTCACAGGTCTGCAGGCGGAATCCACTAAGAAATGGCAGCCAAACGACAACAACTTCTTCTTCGATAAAACGATGTAGGTCGTTGGCTGATTGGCAGGCCTATCCCATATGCAGCATGTGCAACGACCTCACCAAGCCCATTCAGGTATTTCTTCGGGAAGATTTCGTTCACCAGCCTCAGGATAAGTGGTCGGGGAACGCTGATGTCTAGCATGGACGCTACAAAGTTTGAACATATGTCGGTATTCACCCTATACTTATCCTCATATTCTATGCAATCCTTGCCTAGGAACCACTTAATGGCTACTAGAACCAGCGAATGCTTGTTCTTCGTCATCCTTTTCAGCCTTCTAGTGGAGATCTCACCTAAGAATGTCGTCTGTGATTTAAACGAGGTTAGGCGAATTGGGGTATCCATTCATCCTGACACTATCCTTAAGTCTCCTAAGATAATGCCGAATTTGCTCACCACCTAACTTATGAAAGGACTTGCTTAGCAATCTGCTACTGACCTATCACCTCTTAAACGCTAAGTATGTTTGCTCGCTATCTACTGGCCTATTTATAGAAAAATTGACAAGACATATGCCAATGCGCCTCTAAGGAACGTGATGTATGTTGGCTGCCATCTCGAAGGTCGAGTCTGCGTTTGTTCACATTTTGGGCTGGTACATGCATGATAGCACGGCTCAAGCCGTGCTTAATTGAATGAAGTTAATTAATTAGCTTTAAAAAGGTGGCACTTGTTGGTGAAAGGACGTATGGCCGTAGGCTATTGTGTCATATCTCAAGCGCATCCCAGAGCCCAAGGCGATACTCGTATCTTTTTCAGGCGGTGATCGTTTGCTTGGCGTAATCATTTCAGTCGAGATATTAATTGCCAGCGCATGTTAACGCAGGGTTGGAAGGCCAGTTGCAAGCTCAATTTCCAAGGAAATCAAGGCGTATCACACGATCTCTTAAAAGCAATGATGAAATTTGGCCGCCTCGAAATAGCAATCAGTTCATCTTGCACGAGTTGTAGGATTAACGGTACATGCCGAATTAAATGAAAAAGGCTTGCTTTCGCCTACCACCTTGGGGAAGGTTGCTATTATTGCAACAAAAAGACTTAAATATTTCAAAGGCTTTTACAAGCGCAGGGAAGTGCAAAATATTTTCGGTCTGTCTATCTAGAGCAAGCAAATTCGTAGGCCAAGAGCTTACAAATTCTGCAGAGAAAGAAAAATGTTGGAATCTTCAGCTCAGCAAATGCAGGAAGAGATTAGCCAGGAACTATTCATGGCTATTCGTTCTTAGGCCGAGGTATACGTGTACGAGGATGTAGCATATGCCACGCCTGGTATACCCACGAAGACGAGAAGAGCCCACACAGAGGAGCTGGATAGACCCAAGGAATGGAGTAACCAGAAAAAGGTTAAAGAAAAATGGGATAATATCTACGACCCAAAGCTTGCAAAGAACCCTAAATCTCTCAGAGAGGTAGCTTGTGCAAGGTTATCAGCAGCAAAGGCAGACCAATCCACGGCAGGTAGAGTCTGGTATAGCGGTCTCTCACAATACATGGTCTCATTGGTGCACTATTGCCTAGAGGTGGTCGACGCGGCTTTTCAGCGCTATAATCCAGATACCCACTGCATTGAAGGTCACAATTTAAGGGTTCAAATCAGCCCAAAAGCTATCTGGCACATATTATGTATCCCGGATCCAAGCAGAAGGAATGAGACTATCGAACCTTTTCGCCCAAGCAAGGGGGAGAAAATATGGAAGAAAATGAAAACCGGCTCTAATTTCTTGTTAGAGGAGACTAATAAAAAAGGTATCGCGTCCGCTAAGGCACCAAGTATCCCTTTATCGCGTGGTTCATTCCGCGAGGATCTTCAGAACCCCATATCCAT
>VDFB02231612.1:0-11228 GCA_007258455.2 Sequoia sempervirens
AGACAAAAGAAACCTATAAAAACTAAACTTTCTCATAATGAGAGAGTGTTTTGAAGTAGTAGAGATATGGTCATTATTTTAGCAAGACATAACGTGCTTTCATCTATTTACTTTATCACCTACGTTTATATATCTCGTACTTTATAACTCTGTTTTTCTCATTTAGGAGTTACTAGCTAGGTCGTCAGCTTGTTTTCTGGCGGTTCATATTGTATTTTTGGTCCTCTAGTCATACGAATGCCAGTGCACCTAAAAGACATTAGTGTGTCGTGCTATTATCCTAGAACTGTACTTTTGTCCTTGGGCATAGAGCTACCTAAGGTACAATATTGAATCCAAAAATTGGCTCGAGCCTAAATTTTGGTTTAGGACCTGTAGAGCGATTGAAGGACAATATAGCCCTCATCATTCTCATCCATTGCTTCAAAACACCCTTTTAGAGTGAGGTATGTTAGGGAAACCTTCTGCTCTTTGCTCTCTATGACCTGGGGCCTTGATGTGGTTGGTCCCCCTCTCTTACATTTTTGATGGACTTGACATGAACCATTTTGGTTCCATTTGGTGATACTGAAATTTCCTTTCCTCATATTCTAGGAGTGTTGTAGGTGTGAGTATTGTAAGGCCTTCACCTTACAACCCAACCTACGACCCCTAGTAGGCGTAGTTGGAAGGTTTTGAAAGTGTTGCGCAAAGAAACCTTAATTGGGTCACTGTCCTATCTTGCAACCTTTGGGGGGGCCTATGAGAGTGTCATTTATTGCATGTGATGGCCTCTTTCCTGCATCAACCTATCCACTATGCACAGCCTGTGAGCGATGGTATTGGTATAACCTTCACTTCACAGGATCTGTTGATGGGATTTAATAGGGAGCCATCTCCTCTCTACATCCTTGCAAAAATCAATGGAAACATCGTAGCAAGTGTTCTCGTTGATCCGAAATCTCAAGTAAACATCATAACTGAGGAGATCATGCTAATCAAATTTTTTCATAAAGATGGGTATGATGCACCTGTGAGCACCATCTGCATGCATGACAGACTTTCCATACCTCATTTGGGTAGTATTTTCTTGTCATTTTTGGTTGGACCTAAATCCATGAATCTTTTGTTTGACATAATGTCAGGATCTGAACTCTTCAGAGCGAAGCTAGGTATCACCTAGCTTGTGGCTATAAATGGAGTTCCCTCAGTTGTGCACAAGTGTTTAAAGTTTATTCATGAGGGTTTTGTACATGTGATCCACGACACCGGTTACAAACCACCAGTCGCATGTGGTAGTTACTCCTTGGACTAATCTTGGCTTGTGCTCATTGGTCCTCTTCTACCTAGGAAGGACCTCTTTTATCAAACTTATCAAAATTACAAGAGAGGGTGCTTAGCACTAAGAGTGAGATACCCTCCATCACCTTATGTTGCTTCACATAGGGCTTGCTTAAAAGCTGATAGTGATGCCGCTAAGGCACGTAGAAGGGAAGAAGAGAAGCGGTCCCAAGATCCTCCATCTTCCTCTTCTGCTATTCATTTTGATGCTCCTTCTCACCCTGCTATGGCGCCATCAAATTTTGTTCCACGTCTGTAGGAGAATCCTATGGTGCCCACTTGGCGAAAGCCCAAGCATCTCGTGTTTGAGCTTCTTGTTCTACCCATAGAACCTAGGCTCGTTCAGTATAGCAAGAAGAAAGGTCCCCATGGGGAATCCTCCACGTCTCGGCCTTTGCAGCCTCCCACCACTTCTTCCAAGGCAGTAAACGGGAAGAGGTCCACTACCGAGGTGCTAGAGCTAACTCCCCCTATTGTTTCTCAACCTGCTCCTCCTACTCCCATCCAAGAATTTGTTCCTCTGTTGGAAACAACTGTTGAGGACACCCCTATGGCTAAGCAAGAGTCTTCCACTCCTTCACAACCTCTGATCTCTAGCTCGAAGAGTCACAGAAACCACCTTGCACATGAACACAAGCATCAGTGAAAGACTCTCATAGTTGAGCAAGCCACCTTACAGAGGAAGGAAGAGGAGATGACCAGCCCTGCTTTAGGGCCTCTTACTACATCCTTCTCTCTCCTCCCCTCTGCTTCCATTAAATCTAGCTCAGTCTCACTTCTAGCTTCCACTGTGAGTATGAATACGCTTGACCCCAAAAATGTGCAAGTTTTTATCACTCCTTTAGTGGAGTCACCTTTGTTGATGTCCCTTCCAGATGTCCCTCCTTTCCCAGAACCCATAGATATGTCGAATACTTTAGTTGTATCTACTATGGTTTTCTCTTCCTCTTCCTCTGCACCTCTTGCCTCATCTGTGGGGAGTTCACATCCCCCAATGAAGTAGAAGGTGGAGAGTGGTCCTTCTAGAAACAGGGGCCATAAGAGGAGCCCACCTTCTCCAAAAGGTGGTCCCACGTTGGCTTGTTTTGTTTTAGTAACGGAACCAGTCTTGGATTCCCCTGAGTGTATCACCACTCTCAAGTCACTCGGTGAGCCTAGCGGTGAACCTCAAGCATGGCCCTCTCCATCCATTGAGGCATGACATGGAACTCCAACAAGGTGCATGTTTAACTCTCTGGATGAAGTTTCAGCCTTGTTAGCGATCTTCATGAAATCATTGACCATAGCTCCACAAGGGTTGACTAGAGGAGACCTTGCGCAACCTTCTTCCTTAGCCCTTGTTGCGGGAGGGTCAGAAGCTCCTCCCCTTAATATTCCACTGCTGCAGGCTCATTCTCCTTCCCCCTATGATGATCTGGAGTGGGAAGTGGATGACCTCCTGGTTGACGAGTGTTAGGGGGAGGCCTCATTTTTATCTTTAGATTAGATGTGTGTGTGTGTTGTGATGTGTTCCCCCGTAATCGTGTTGTGTTCCTAGATGACCCTTGTCACCCTTGTTGGTGCTTGGATATAGGTATGGTTATTGTGTAGTAAACCTTCTTCTCTTTGTATCATCATTCTTCCATGTTTGTGATTGACTTTTGGTAAATTGGGGATAATGCAAAGAATTGGGGGCATTTAGGCTTCCCTTCCATGTTGACCCAATTTTTTAGTTTTACTTTATCTTCTCGTGCATTCTTCACATGGTCTGATATAGTAGGGGGTTGATGACAATTCATTTTATATACTATTATTATTATTGTGTATGAAAAATGTATCAATTATAAAGGAATTCAAACACATATTAATAAGACATTATATCAAGAAAAATGAAAAGGAAAATAGAATGAACAAACTGTTACTACAACTTCCTCGAACTCGTCTTATTTCTCTCTAACTCCAGCGTTTTGTTGTTTCCAATTGCTCTCAGATTCAGCAGATCAAGCTCAACAAAATGGACAGCTGAAGAATGAGATGTAAATAAAAATGCATCTTATGCTCAATGCAAGACTATGCTAAGATGAAAATATTGCAGTGATGCTAAAAGGATGTGAGTGCATAAGCTAACTGTGCATATGTTTGTGTGTTCGTCGTGTGTATGCGTGTAACCAAAGCTTGGATTTGCACCAACATTTATAGAGTCTTTGAAAGGATTCGATTGGCTGATTTGATTAATGGCCTAGATTAAGCTTGTTAGAATGGACAGTGGAAGATTTTCATAAGTTTGAGAGGGAGATAGAAGGTTTCCCTTTTCCTTCAATTTTCATCATTGAGATCCGAAGGGAATTTTCCGTTTTGAAGAATAAGTTTAGAATGAGTTTACAATTAAATAAAATAAATTTGTTTAATTTGTAAGTGAAGATGGATATAGAAACTCGCATAATTAAATAAATTATATTTAATTATGTTTTAGAAGTGAATTTAGAGTGTAATTAAATATTTTAAAAATATTTAATTATTTGTGGAGTGAGAAGAAAATATTAAATTAAATATTTAATATTTAATTTAATTATGGGATGAAGAGAATATTCCATTTTTGAATTTAAATATTCAACTTTTAGAATAATATGATAATCAAATATAAATAAATTATGAAAATTTATTTAATTTAATTAAGCGGAATGTGGAAGGTGGTAATTAATTAAATAAAGTTATTTATTTAACTAATGTAGAAGAATCATAAGAATGAACAATATAGATAAATAATTAAATTTATTTATATGTAGATGACTTTAAGAGAATTAATTAAATAAATTATATTTAATTAAGGTAGAAGAATTATAAGAATGAACAATATAATTAAATAATTAAATTTATTTTTATGTAGATGACTTTAGGAGAATTAATTAAATAAATTATATTTAATTAAATAACAAGCTTAATCATGACCATTTTTAGACGTATACATTTTGTCCCTTTTTGAAGTGATGTGTGGAACACATTGCTTCAAAGAAAAATAAGATTTTTTTAATTTTTTTTGCCCCTGATATGCTTTCGATGTTGCTGCTGATGATGCCCCCTCAGGAGATAAATCACAGATGAGAGAGAGTGATTTAGCTCTCGACAAATGATGGAAAAAAAGGTTATTTGCCAGAAGAAACAAAGTCAAAGTGACAAACTTATCTTTGTTTGACCTTTAAAGGTAAAAAAGTAGAAAGAGACAAATCATTTGCACTTTTTGACTTGGTGAATACTGTAGCTCTGAGAGTGACCTTGCAACATGGAGATTCCATATTATCACCACCAATTTGAGAGATCTCACCGATACCAGAGGCCAACAGCATATGGACCACCGATGAGTTGATCTAACCACTCGTGTTTTAAAAATTTTACGTTTGAAATCCAAATGCACTGTTTTTCCACGAATTTTAGATATGAAAATGACGTTTTAGTGCTTTTAGGAAAGTTTTAGCAATTTCGATGATTTTTCTAGTGCTTAGGGTAAAAACAATAGCGCATATAGGGAAAGATGTAGAAAATTAGGTTTAAGCGCATCGAGGAAAAATAGTAGCACATATAGGGAAACTGCGCATCCGGTAAATAAAGTAGCACTTAGGTTGATAGTGGTAGCACATATAGGGAAATCATGCATAGGGGAACTGTTTGAGCACATACAGTGAAAAGAACGGCACATATGGGTTTTAGCGCATAGAGACCACAGAGTAGCGCATATGGTGAAAATAGGCAGAATTGATGATTTGATGATAGGAATGTGAAAATGATGATATATATATTGCTTCTTTAGTCAACAGATAGGTAAATTGTTGTGTCATCATGCTAATATGGAAAGAAATGATGGAAAATTTGGTGTTTGAGTGATAACTTTGCTTCCCAGAGTAGAAAACAAAGGGTAATTGTCGGACAACTTTGTTTCAAAAATAAAGAGTAGATTGAGCTGATAACTTTGCTTCTCATGAATGAAAAACAAAGAGTAAATGTCGAATAAATGATTGATATGACTTCTGATAAATTTTCTTTATGCGATAGACAACAAATAGTAATTGATGGTAGAGTAGATTGATATGATATCCAGCTAGATAGATTGTGTATTGGTTTTCCTGATAGGATTGATTGGGTGATATGGGTCTTTGATATGATGCACTGATATGAGTTATTGATATGGATCTGATATAGTTCACTGATATAGTTCACTTGATATAGGTCACTTGATAGATATGAGTCTAATTGATTTTGGTTGAATGATTGGTATGATTCTGATTAATTATCCTTGTGATGAAAATAGGAGGTTTTCAAAAACCTCCAGATTAGAGAGCGGCACTCGGCAGGGTGGGATAGGATACCTGAGTTAACACCTATTGACGTAGCTTTGATAGATACATGTGGTTTGAGATCCTTGTTGGCTATGCCACCAATTCGGGTCAAAAGAGGATTGTTGACGGTGTTGGCAGAGCGATGGAATTTAGAGCACAACACCTTTCATATGTCGACTGGTGAGGTGACGGTGACTCCGGAGGATGTATATAGGATATTAGGTATCCCAGTGGTTGGTGCCCTTATGTTCTATGATCACAAGGAGCTCAGGGGTACAGATGCTTTGAGGAGGGTGTACGGTGATGCACATATAGCTGGGTATTGGGTACCATGGGCTGACTTTCGAGGATATCCAGCTTTGCCTGTAGTTTTGGGTGTGTTCATTGGAGGTCTCCTTTGTCCGGATCACCGGTCAAAGGGATTATCAGTGGGATGGGGCAGGATTTTGGAGCAGATGCTACTACAGCCATAGAGATATGCATGGGGGAGTTACATGTTAGCGTACTTATATCATGATTTGCATTAGGTGGTGTATAGGGGTGCCTCCATTTTGTCGTGTGGTGTGACATTGCTACAAATATAGGCATGGGAGCATCTTGTTGTGACGAGACCAACGTGCCCCAGAGTTAGGCCTCCAGGTAGGCCTTATGTATATACTTATGCTATGTTCCTTGTCCAGCCCAAGCTGGGCAAGGTGGATTACTAGACACAACTTCTAGATGATATGGATGCAGTGGTATGGCGACCATATCTTGATTGTGAGCCATGGGACATAGATGATCTAGAGATGCCATTTGTATGCATTCCTTGGTTTCTGATAGGGAGGACTCTTTTTATTCTTGAGAGGTTTCTGGCGTTGCGAGTGCAGAGACAGTTTGGATTTACCCAGGGGATGCCACAGGGGGTTGCACACTATGCCCGGAGCAAAGATGAGGTCGGATGGGGGCCATGTATTTCCTATCAGACAACATATACAGAGTTCAATTCATTAGCGCCCGAGGCATGGGATGACAAGCGAGACATTGTTGATGCCGGTATGTTTGATGAGTATTCTCTATATTACCACACACATCCCTTTCCATAGTTTACCAGTTCCGATGAGTCAGCACCCATTCTGGTAGTACCACAACCAAGGGCAGTGAGACAGGAGGAGGGGGCAAGTGGAGAGCAGGGTGCAGTTGGAGGAGAGGAGGTGGAGAGTGGAGAGGAGAAGGAGAGTTCTGATGGGGATGATGGAGATGGTGGCGGGGATGAGGGACAAGTGTTGAGGAGGTGGAGGTTGGATACTCTGAGGGGTGTCTAGATCATGTGGTGGCCTAGGACAGGGATTGGACGATGGACAGTGATCCGAATGGGATCCTCATCACAGCAAGGGCAAATAGCTACTCTTCAGGCCCATGTACAGACATTGCAGGGATAGCAAGGACAATTGCAGAGTCAGCTGACATAGTCACAGGGGTTTATTGTACAGCTACAGGCATAGCTAGCACAGGCTCAAGCACAGGCACAGGCACAGGCACAAGCACAAGCACAGGCATAGGCACAGGCGCCTGCCCCAGACCCACAGTTAGCCCAAGTGATGACAGAGAGATGCATTCAGACGAAAGTGGAGGCTGAGGTCATTGCTCAGAGGTTGATGGGCACTGTAGAGAGTGCATCATTGCGGGATGCCATTGTAGAGGGCATGGAGATGGCAAGAGAGGCCGAGTATTACCGAGTCTGTTATGAGGAGTTATGTCCTCCCGATCATAGAGAGCCATTCCCGCAGTCCCACACCAGGACTAGGAGTAGGTCACAGACACACACACAGAGCCTAGGGGTTACCGAGCCTCGACGGGATCCAGATGTGAGCACCAGTGGCAGGCCACCTCCTTCCGAACCAGCTCCATCAGGGGCATCAACCAGCTAGTAGATATATCTCACACATGTGTATCAGTTTTGGGGCATATCTCATATATATATTGATTTTTGATCATATCTCATGTATTGCTCTTTGGATATTTCAGTTTCATTGGATATTTGGACATTTGTATTATTGATGATGAGCTATGATATGCAACAGTGATGATTTTTGATGATGTATTGTGCCTTGATGAGATGATGTGATATGCATTTATTTCTATGTGCTATGGATTTTGGTATGCATTTGTTTCTATGTGCTATGGATTTTGGTATGCATTTGAATGAGTTAATGACTAACATGGTATGCAGGATAATTTGATATGATGTTTTTATTATGATGATGATGATTGATGATGCATACTAATGATGCCATGCAAGTGGATGACTTATGATGTGATTATGAAAATGATATGAAAAATGTATATGGAATGTTGATTTTTTTGAATTTTTCAATGCAAGTAAATGATAATAATATGATGAAAAATGAATGTTGTGTTCATGATATGCATTATGAATTTGTGTGATAAAAGGATATGATATGATGTAAAATGATATGAATACTGATATGATTAGTGAGGTGATGTGTGATAAAATGATATGTGATGAAATATAATGATTTGTAATAAGAATGAATGGATAAAATTAAAAATTAAAAATAATGAATGATAACAGAATGAGGATGACAATGAAATGATAATGAAATAATATGATAAGATAATGATAAGAAAATGAAATGAATGATGATAGTAGTGAAATGAGATGATACGATAATGATACTAAAATGAATGATAAAAATCATCGTCGAGTGTAATGAAAATAAATAAAATGAATAAATAAATAAATTGATAAATAGATAAATAAATAAAATAAATTATCGAATAAATAATAGATAAAAATGATAAATAATGGATGATAAGGATAATGAAAATGAATGAAATGATAATGAATCAAATGTCCACATTGTCCCTCCACAAATAGTCCAAAACAAACATGACAACCATTGGCCTTTCAAAACTCTTGATGCAAATCCAATATGCAGTTATGTACAATGACATAAAATGAAATGCAACTAAATGAAACCAACCATTTTGTTGAGCCATTTTGCTAGCCTTCTTGAATCATCATAGAGCATTTTAAAATGTTGGAAGTATGTACAAGCATCAGAGGGGAAATTAGCACCAATGATGACCTGAGTACAACTTTCATGATTTTTGATATAGCAAGCAAACACAAGCATCTAGGTATAATTGAATCGAGATGACCTGAGCATTTGTTGCGTGAACAGACAAAGACTAACCACCTTCTGATGCAAATTTGGAACTGTCGTCAATGATAAACTTTAGAAATCATGTCTCACAACATACTTGCAACAGATGGATAATTAACCTCAATACAGCAGACAAAGAAAAATCATCCTCTTTCCTTGCCACTCTAGATCAGTACATCATCGAGTGTGCTCCAGAGGGATGATATCAAAAATTAAACAACCATTGTTCAAAAAATGAAATACTGTTATTCCAAACATTACTCAGATTATAGATCATCCAGATATGAGTTATGATAAGGTACGCAACTGAAAACTACTGTGATATGGATCAATGATTGGATGTTTATCTATACGGTTTGATTTGGTTGTTTTGTTTCACATGATTGGCTTCGATGTTGTTGTCTCACTGTTTCAGTAAAACTTGAAAGTCGATTGCCCCCAGTATGCCAATGTTTGCCCTTAGTATTGACACAACTTGTTGAAATGAATATGTACAATAAATCAAGCCATGATAAGACATTATCGCTCAAAGCAAATGATGATAGCATGATGTTGGTGTGGCCCTAAGATGATGGAAAAGATGTATGAAAATGAAGGCTGAAAAGTTAAATGCAGAACATGCATTAATAGATGGAGAGCTACAAATAGCGTCTGTTTGTCAGATTTTCACTATTTGTTTTTATTGCATTTTTCTTGTCAATAGACTATATGTATGGGGTTTCACCTATGATGTTCTCTTTTTTTTTTTCTTTTTTTTTAGGAACGATTTTGATTTTGTGTTTCTTCAAGACTTTTCGGGATTTTTTTTTTTTGTATTTCTTGAGGACTTTCTGATTTTTTATTATTTTTCATTTTTTAATTTCTTCATGACTTTTCTATTTATTTTTTTTTTTTTCTTTAGGACTTTTTCTGATGATGATAACCACTTTTAGACATAATACTTTTTCAAGTGCATGTTGTTGATAGGTTTTTCAAACAGGTCCCCTTCTGGTGTCGATAGCTTGTAGGTTCTTGAACCATAGACTGTGATAACCACATAAGGACCTAGCCAATTTGGTTCAAACTTTCCTTTCTTCTCTCTGTCTTGCTGATTGCGTGGGTTTTCTTTCAGAACAAGATCACCTACTTGAAAGGTACGTGGCTTTACTTTGTGATTATAGCTGCGAGACATCATCTGTTGATATGCTTTCAAATGATCAGCTGCTCTTTGTCTCTTCTCATCTAGGAGTTCAAGTTCTTGGAGTCGGGAAACTCTGTATTCATCATTCATTGTAAGACCTTTCAGTGATACCCTGAGTGAAGGAATCTCAACTTCTAAAGGTAATATGGCTTCTGCTCCATAGACAAGAGCAAATGGCATTGCTCCTATTGGCGTGCGGATACTGGTTCTGTAGGCCCACAAGGCGGAATTGAGTTGAGCGATGCCAATCCTTCCACTGAATCATTACAGGTCTTCTTCCGATTTTCAATATTACATTTTGTTGAAGTGCAGGCTTTGTATTCCTTGTGGATAGTAGATTATTTGAATATCTATCTTGGAAGATGTGAAATCTCTCACAAAAAAGTTCATCAACATCCCTAATTTTGAAGGGACATCCATTATACGTAATAATGGATTTGAATCTCATCTGGAGTAAATAATATGGTTGAGTATGAATGATGATATTTGTTTGCTGGTAACTTTAATAAGAGGTACTACTTCAATCCACTTGGTAAAATACTTTGTAGTTGTGATGATGAACTTATGTTCATTTGATGAAGAAGGATGAATCTTTCCCACTAGATCTAACCCCCATTGAGAAAATGGCCAGGTTGGTGTGAATGGTTGAAGTTCCTATGCAAGAGCATGAATGAGATTCCCATGAATCTGACATTTTGAGCATGTTTTCACAAAAGTGAATGAGGATTCCCTTTCAGTTGCTTAGGCCCGATGTAACCCATTGATCAATTTCTTGGATAGGTCGGTCCACCGAATGAAATTTTCCTGAGATACCACCATGAACTTCTTGTAAAGCTTTGTCAGATTCATCATGTTCAAGACATCAAAGTAGAGTACCATCAAGACCACGACAATAAAGGTTGTCAGCGATAAGAGTGTAACAAGCGGATTGGCGGATAAAATTGTGTTTTTGGTTACGGGATAAATCGGGTGGTAAGATATTGTCTTTGAGGTAGGCATAAATTTTTCCGTACCA
Source organism: Sequoia sempervirens (assembly GCA_007258455.2). Classification (NCBI taxonomy): domain Eukaryota; kingdom Viridiplantae; phylum Streptophyta; class Pinopsida; order Cupressales; family Cupressaceae; genus Sequoia; species Sequoia sempervirens. The sequence continues at coordinate 10,996 of VDFB02231612.1, forward strand.
AGGCGAATCGGATCCTACCAAGTGGCAAATAATTTGGCCTTCGAGCATGTCATAGGAAGGTGTAAATGATTGTTCCACCAGAAATTCATGCGAGTCTGAGTTTCTAGGAGTTGTAACAATGATGCGATTGTAGCCATGGCATCAACTACTTTGTTATCAAGCCTTGGAATTTGTGTGAATTGAATGTTCACAAAATACTTCTTGAAGTCATCCACCATCTTTTTATATGGCAG
>VDFB02231612.1:13642-37537 GCA_007258455.2 Sequoia sempervirens
AAATCAATGGAGTCTTTAGAAAATCCTAAAGCCTTAACCAACTTCATGGTACAAATGTTCAAACTAGCACCTCCATCTATTAGAACTCGTCTGACACGAAACTTGTGAACCATGACTTCTAAGTACAATGATGAATTGTGGGGATGAGTTATGGAAACGTCATCCTTTTCAGAGAATGAGAGGCAAGTGGGTGAGGACAAGTGTCCTACCATGGCTTGAAATTGGTTCACATCCAAATCAGTGGATACATTTGTTTCAAAGAGGGCTTTTTAGAGAATTTCCTTATGGGCTGGGGAAATCTTCAATAGTTCCAAGATAGAAATTTGAGTGGGGGTTTTCCAAAGTTGGTTGACCAAATCATTTTGATGTTGAGGTGGAGGTTCAGTAGATTTTGAAGAGGCGCCTTTTAAGACAACTTTAGCTTGCGCCCTTATTGTTGCGTTGACTTCTCTATATTCCACCTTCTTGTTGACTTTAATGACATTTACCCATTCGTCGTCTGTGTAGAGATGGTTGATTATATGATCATCATTAATATGATTCACATTTTTTTCAAAAGACTCACCCTTTTGATAGTTGGGCAAAGGGTTGCGAAATGCTTGGTGGTCTGCATTGGATTGTTGATGTCCTTCTATTGTAATGATTTCATTGTCGATTAAGTCTTGAATAGTATTCTTCAAGGATTGATAGTTATTTGTGCGATGACCTTTACATCAATGATAATCACAATAGTATGCATCATTCTATGATGGAGGTTTTACACTGGGTTCATAGTTTCGTTGAGGCGGCAAAGTAATGACATTTTTGGCCATCAACTCTTTGAATGCAGATTCTAAAGATTGACCCAATGAGGTGTAAGTTCTTCTATTTGAGAAGAATGAGAATTGTTGAGGATTTGTATTCGAGGTATTCCCTAAGGAGTTGTTATTATTAGTGGTTCCTCGGTAACCTTGATTTTTGGAAATCCCTTGATTGGGAGTAGAATTTTGATTCACATTGTTTCTCGGCGGAGGAGGATTATTTCCTTGACTTGTGACCGAGTTGATATTGTTATAATTGTTGTTGCGAGGAGCACTCAGAGTACTGAGAACAAATGGCTTAGTTGAAACCTGATTTGCATCAACAACACCATCATTTACCACATTCTTGTTGCGAGTCCATAATTTAGACTTGTCCTGATTATTGTGATGATTGTATGAGCTAGGATTGTCTTTGTCAAGTTTTATTGTTCCTCTTTTGACCAATGCACCTTCAATGGTTATAGCATATTTGATTAGTTTCTCAAAAGAGGTAGGACAATGTAAATTTAAATGATAGCTCATCTCTGAATTCAAACTGTTAATGAAGGTGACCATCTTTTCCTTTTCAGGAACAGGGCGTGGATATCTGGAGAACATTCTTCTCCATCTTTGAAGAAAAGTAATGAAAGATTCACCAAGTTTTTGTGCAAATTTGTAGAGATCTATCATGGTGATCTAATGTTGTATGTTGTAGGAATATTGAGATATAAACAAATTGATTAATTCTTCAAATGTTCTAACGGAAGGTGCGATTTTTGATAACCATTCCATAGAGTGTCCTGCAAGACTCCTAGGGAATAAACGCATTAGGTAAGTGTCCTCATGAGCAAACTCTAAAGTCATGTTTCAGAAGTCTCTAACATGATCAATTGGATCCGATTTCCCATTATAACGATCAAATTTTGGAATTTCACAATGTTTGGGAAATGGAATCATGTTGAGACTTCGATCAAAGGGATAAGGAAAAATGTCCTCAAGAGTATATTTCTTTGTTGTGGTTCCCCCTTGTAGCTCTTTGATTTTCCCCTGAAGTGCTTTAATTTGTTGAGTTAAAGCACTAAGATCAGAGAAGGGTATTTCCTTAGGTTTGCTTTTCAAATTCTCAGTATTAAAGTCATGAGGCAATTTAGCTCCTTGGTCAGCTAGATATCGGAAATATTTTTCTTTATCCTACTGCAAGATCTTTTCTATGGCTTTGTGAAGTTTTGGATCTTTCTCGGCCTCTCTAAGACGTTCCTCATCTTGTTCCTCATCACTATCTACATGTGTTTTTTTCGTGTCTTTGTATTGGTGGAAAGGATTTTCTTCTTTGTTATCCATATCTTTGTCAAAAAGTGGATTACGACTCATAATGTAAAGAGGATTACTGCTTTCACCCTCCTCTTGAATGTTTTGGGTATGACCTTCTTGTTGGATTTCATCTTTCAATTTATTGAATTGAGATCTTGTGAAGATAGGCATATGATTTTGAAGAATTCTTCTAAACTTAGATCCTAGTGTTGGCAAGTGCAATGATGATGATATCTTGATCTGATAAGATGTGAAATCTTATGATATGATCCAAGATGTGCCTATTTTTTGATTGTGGCTTCTAATGATGAAGGATGTCAGAATCTTGTTGGGGAAGTTGAACCAAAAATTAGAAATCTATTTTGAAAGGTGCACTCTAAAAGATTTTGATCTTCGTTTTCAAAGAAATTCTTTCAAGACTTTGGAAGAATATGACTAGGGTGTGAAGGATATTCAATAGCAGGTTGTGGTATGTTGTCAAATTCAAGAGGTTGGTTAAAATTATGTTGTTGAGATAGAGCTAATCTCTAATAATAAGCTTGTGAATCCAAAGGTTCTACAGCATACTCATCAGTGAATCCCCTAACAAAGTCTTGGTATCTATGAAGAAATCCTTAGTAATGAAGCAAGACGTGTCGAATTTTGTACAAGAATTTTCTCTTTTGCAATGTTTTCTTGTATCCTAATGGTTTCTTGGGTTTTCTGATCCTATTGGAAACTGATTTCTTGGAAAATTTTGTTGATTTCCAATCTCTACGCATGGGAATGTTTTTGGAAAAAAGGTATAAATAACTTTTGAATGATTTCGGTTGTTGTTCTTCATGTTCATTTCAGATGATCTTTTTATCTAAATTAATGTGATGGAAGACACAACAAACATTCTTGAAAATAGTTGTTCTTAAAACCCTATACTAACACCAAGTGTATGATCAAAAAAATGTTTTTCAACAAGTGTTTTCATAGGTTTAGTACATGAAAGACAATTCAAGCAGACTCACTCTTAATGCTCAATTAGGTCATTCTAGTAATCAACAGCCCACATCTTAGAATTGCGTCGACTCACACAGCCATGTCACCCCTGAAGGGGTGCCTGTGTTTTTGTCTTTTCTAGGCACGTACTCAGAGTTACGGAAGTGGATACCAGATCCCCTAAGCAAACGGTCCTTGGCAGTTATATGGTGAGTGTCTTGGGGGCAGATTCTTCCCTCCCCTTGCACTGTGATTATTAGAATGTTCAAAAATTGACTTCGGCTGACCACTACACTAGGTTTGTAGTAAGGATTTCCATTCAGTGCGGCAATAATAAACTCCCTCAAGAGACCTCCCAACCTTTAGAACAAAGGCTTTGGGGATGGTTATCTTGCACACTACCGGCAAAAGAGGGTTTCCCCAAATTCTCTTTAAATTTTATAGTGGGGCGGAATAGCCTGGCTTTGGCTTGAACCCACTTGAGTCATTCCCGTAGGGTGAGTACTTTTTCCCACTATGGTAGGCTCTCTAAAGGATGTAATTAAAGCAACAAAAATTCATGAAATTGAAAAGGAAAGTCTGGTATTCTAATCACCTAGTTAAGGGGAGAGCATAGACCTATTGCCACAGACAAAGCAAACAAATGTTCATTTTAAAACCCAAATCACAATGATCTAATCTAAGTGAAAATATTGCTTCACAAAAATAAGTTATTCAATTTTAATTGCAAGATCATTGTGTGGTGACTATCCTAGATTGCTTCATTTTATCCAGATGTGGCTATCCTAGGATTGCTTCATTTTAAAAATCCAAAAAAAAAGAAAAATAATTCTGTTTGCGGAAGGTGTCAGACTCAGAATTTTGTATTTGTGTTACACCCCATATGCACCAAAACAGAAAGTATATGCGCCGAAACAGACGATATATGCGCCGAAACAGAAGGTATATGCACCAAAATAGAAGGTATATGTGCCACAGGAAAGATTCTAAATGCGCTAAAACAGTTACTAAATGCCCTAAAATAGTTACTATATGCGCTAAAACAGTTACTATATGTGCTAAACCAATTACTATATGCACTAGAACAATTACTATATGTGCTAAAACAGTTACTATATGCGCTAGAACATTTACTATATGCGCTACAAAATCCTGCAAAACAAAAGAGTCAAAAACCCCGTATGCGCCGCAGAAAATGTCGAATGCACTAAAACACCAAATTTTTCTGAAATTTAAACTTCAGAACGCGGAAACTGTCAAAAAAATCTTGCAGAGAATGTTAAAGTCGTGGGTTCGAGCCCCACGGTGGGCGCCATTTTATGTGTGTATGAAAAATGTATCAATTATAAAGGAATTCAAACACATATTAATAAGACATTATATCAAGAAAACTGAAAAGGAAAACAGAATGAACAAACTATTACTGCAGCTTCCCTGAACTCGTCTTATTTCTCTCTAACTCTAGCATTTTGTTGTTTCCAATTGCTCTCAGATTGAGCAGATCAAGCTCAACAAAATGGACAGCTGAAGAATGAGATGTAAATAAAAATGCATCTTATGCTCAATGCAAGACTATGCTAAGATGAAAATATTGCGGTGATGCTAAAAGGATGTGAGTGCATAAGCTAACTGTGCATATGTTTGTGTGTTCGTCGTGTGTATGCGTGTAACCAAAGCTTGGATTTGCACCAACATTTATAGAGTCTTTGAAAGGATTCGATTGGCTGATTTGATTAATGGCCTAGATTAAGCTTGTTAGAATGGACGGTGGAAGATTTTCGTAAGTTTGAGAGGGCGATAGAAGGTTTCCCTTTTCCTTTAATTTTCGTTATTGAGATCCGAAGGGAATTTGTTGTTTTGAAGAATAAGTTTAGAATGAGTTTACAATTAAATAAAATAAATTTATTTAATTTGTAAGTGAAGATGGATATAGAAACTCGCATAATTAAATAAATTATATTTAATTATGTTTTAGAAGTGAATTTAGAGTGTAATTAAATATTTTAAAAATATTTAATTATTTGTGGAGTGAGAAGAAAATATTAAATTAAATATTTAATATTTAATTTAATTATGGGATGAAGAGAATATTCCATTTTTGAATTTAAATATTCAACTTTTAGAATAATATGATAATCAAATATAAATAAATTATGAAAATTTATTTAATTTAATTAAGCGAAATGTGGAAGGTGGTAATTAATTAAATAAAGTTATTTATTTAATTAATGTAGAAGAATCATAAGAATGAACAATATAGATAAATAATTAAATTTATTTATATGTAGATGACTTTAAGAGAATTAATTAAATAAATTATATTTAATTAAGGTAGAAGAATTATAAGAATGAACAATATAAATAAATAATTAAATTTATTTATATGTAGATGACCTTAGGAGAATTAATTAAATAAATTATATTTAATTAATTAACAAGCTTAATCATGACCATTTTTAGACATATACAATTATATATATATGAGTAGTTCTGACCCCAAAATATCAGACAACCCCTGTGCGCTTTGTTGGTGTTCATTTCTTTTTCGCTTTGTTCTTATCTTTCTCTTTTCTTTGCTTGAGTTGTCCCTTTCATGTGTGACAACGTCGTTTCTATGACACTCTGATTTTCAAAAAATGTATTCATTGCCAACGAACTTTTCTCTAGAATCTTTGCAAACTTTTTCAAAGTATTGCATTCTCAACTTGAAACCCTAACGAAATGTGTTTCCTTCATCATGGGTTTGCAAAGAAAGAACTTGAGACCTAGCCTTTGAGGAGGGAGCAACTTTGACCTTCCCCTTGCAAGGGGGAATTTTATTCCTTTCAAATTCTTTGATGAAGTGAACATCTTTCAAAAGGATTCCTTGATGATGAATCGATTTGAGAAAAAACATCTCTCTCACACTTTCAAAACAGTGCATCCCTTGAGTGGACCCCCCATTCTTCACGTTGGGTTCCCGAGGGACCCCTTTGAAACCTTTCCAATCTATCGATAGTTTGTGCGAATATCTACCTACTTGTATGTGTGACCACTTTCAGACATGTTCTATTTGTGGGTAAACATGTCGCTTTGCAAGTGTGCCTATGAAGCCGCTTTCCGACTCTACGAAGTCCCCTTCTCTAGATTTCCTCCATGTGAGAGATCTTGGGGTGCACCTTCCTTACAGATCTTCGGGCCTATAATGCACTTCTTTTGAGCCTCCTCCATGTGAGAGATCTTGGGGCTCACTGCCTTGCAGGTCTGCAGGCCTGTAGGGCACTTTTTCTGAGGTTTCCTTCATGTGAGAGATCTTGGAGGAAACCTCCCCTACAGGTCTACAGGCCTATAGGGCACTTTTTCTGGGGTTTCCTTCATGTGAGAGATCTTGGAGGACACCTTCCTTGTAGGTTTGTGGGCCTATGAGGCACTTACTTCTCGGAGATTCCTTCATGTGAGAAATTTTGGGGTCACCTCCTTGCAAGTCTATGGGTCTGTAAGATGCTTTCAATCTACAACTTCATAGTTTTATGGGGCTATGGAGTCCTTTTCCTACCCTACGATTTCAAGTTCACCAAATTGTGGTTTGCTTCCTCGACAGTTCAGGTATAAATTTCTAACTATTCACTCTTTGATCTACTTTACCGAAGAACTCATTAGTATTCATGCTCACTAAAGTGGGGGAAAAATGTAAATGAGCAAATTTACACCCCTTGTGCAAACTCCCCTTTTGTACATCCTCACCTTAGAAAACCAAATCTGAAGTCAAAATTCCACATCAGTTGGCTGACTTCCTTCCACTTGGCATATGTATGTTGTGTCAATAGAAGAATATTTGTTAGGGATGTTGGCATGGCGCACAGACGTCCGTGTCGCGTACTTATGTCCTTGGCAGATTCCTACATCTAAAGTTGGCAAAGGCATTACACTTCCTATTGGGAATGATTTTTAACATCCCTCTTTGACCAACGGATCCCAAAAATGACAGATTATTCACTCTTCTTCCTTCAAATTCATCCATTCTTCATTCAACTCATCTCTTTTTGGCATTCTCAAGCATTCTCAGCCTTCACTTCACTCTTAATAGCACTTCAACACTCCATTATAGTAGCAACAACACTTCATCAACTCCATAAAGAAAGTGTGAAGCAAGCCATTGTAGCATGGGCTTGAGGTTTTATGAAACCTCCCTTCATCACGGTCGAGGTTGTGGTGATTGTTCAAGTCCTCTTTTCTCCTCCATTGGCTAGTGAGCTCTTGGTGGAGGTGGTGGACATACTTTCGGAGCTAGCTGGTGAATTGGCGCCTTGGTGAGATCATCCTTATTACTTTTGCTTTCATCAATTTACTTTATCACCTACGTTTATATCTCTCATACTTTATAACTCTATTTTTCTCATTTAGGAGTTACTAGCCAAGTCATCGGCTTGTTTTCTAGCACTTCATATTGTATTTTTGGTCCTCTGGTCATACGGACGCCAACGCACCTGAGAGATGCCAGCATGCCACGCTGTCATCCCAGAACCGCACTTTCGTCCTCGAGCTGAGAGTTGCCTAAGGTATAGTATTGAATCCAAATACTGGCTCACCTAGCCTAAATTTTGGTTTTAGGCCTGCAGAGTGATTGAAGTACAATATAGTCCTCATCATTCTTGTCTCTTGCTTTAAAACACCCCTTTAGAGTGAGGTAAGTTAGGGAGGCCTTTCGCTCTTGGCTCTCCATGACCGAGGGCCTTGACATGGTTGGTCCCCCTCTCTTACAGGTTGACAAGGTAGGGGCAACGTGAGAAAATTCCTCATAGAAATGGGGTCTCATGGCCCATTTCTATCAGGAATTTTCTCATGCTGCCCTTACCTTGTCAACCCTACTAAATTGGCAAGCTAGTGAGCTCACTATCTTTCCAATGTAGTAGGGTTGACAAGGTATGGGCAGCGTATGCCTCATAGAAATGTGGTAATGTGGCATGCCATGATTGCAAGATAGGATCAAAATGGAAGCATGGACAAGGATTTGAATTGTTTGACAATAATTTTTTTTGTAGAAATGTATGCAAAATGTGGTAGCATTGACAAGATAGTGAACTCACTAGCTTGCCAATTCAATAGGATTGACAAGGTAGGGGTAGTGTATGCCTCATAGAAATGGGGTATTACGGTGATGGCATTTGAATTGTTTCACAATAATTTTTTCGTAGAAATGTATGCAAAATGTGGTAGCATTGATAAGATAGTGATCTCACTAGCTTGCCAATGCTCACATTATTTTTTGGATGGAATGCCTTAAAGAAATGTGGTAATGTGGCATGTCATGATTGCAAGATAGGCTCAAAATGGAAGCATGGACAAGTCATTTGAATTTTTTGACAATAATTTTTTCATAGAAATGTATGCAAAATGTGGTAGCATTGACAAGCTAGTGAGCTCACTAGCTTTCCAATTTGGTAGGGTTGACAAGGTAGGGGCAGTGTATGCCTCATATAAATGGGGTCTCACGGTGATGTAAATTATCTTGGCTGAAACTTTGGGCAGGTCACTGCAACTAAAGCTTTCTTTGAGAGCTCTAAAGGGTTTGAGACCTTCTTCTTCCTTGCCCCCTGTTCACATCAATAGTTTGTTCATGATACTTTGATCATGGGGGAGGCGTCTATTGTGGAAGCCAGGACTATTAAATTGACTCTCCAAAATTATGAGGCAACTTCGAGACAACTGGTGAGTCTCCCCAAGAGCATGATTTTCTTCCTCAATGCTCTGGAAAGAAGGATGCAAAGAATTTATGGTATTCTTCAGTGTTTGGTGGGCTCTCTTCCTTCAACCTACCTTAGTTTTCCTCTTGAAGCCGATTCAGCTCCTGATTCCTTTTGGAATGGTTTGATTGATAAGTGCAATGCTAAGTTGGCTTGTTGGAAAGGTGCTTTGCTCAACTAGGTAGGAAAATTGGTGTTGATTAAATCCACACTGCAAAATCTCCCAGTTTATGCTCTCAGCCTTTTTTAGATGCCTCAAAAATTTTGGGAAAAGATTGAGAGTATTCAGAAAAGGTTTCTTTGGTCTAGTGTGGAGGACAAGAAGAGATTGAGTTTGGTGTCATGGGGGAAGGTTTGTAGTTTGAAACACCAAGGTGTTTTGGGTCTGCGTAGGATTAAACCTTTCAATTCGGCTCTTGTGGCTAAGAAGCTATGGAACTTCCTTCATGGTGAGAAGGATTGGTCAAAGATTCTGGATTCCAAATATCTTTCTTAGGTGGATAAATTTTGGGAGTTCCTTATAGATGATTTCTCTCCTCCCTTGGGTTCTTTCTTTTGGAATTCCCTGATCAGATCCAGAGGTGTTTTTTTCTGCTGGCATCCAATGGTCAGCTGGGAATGGTAGGGATATCCTTTTTTGGGATGATTGGTGGTTCAGGCATGGTTCGCTGCGAGATGTTGATTGGGCGCCCCCCTGGAGGGATTTGTGCATTAGGGAATTTAGAAGCTATGTTGTAGATTATATCATGAATGGTGAGTGGAGAAGGATCCATGAGGTGTTTCTAGAGTTGGTGGAACTATATAGAGAGGTGTCTAAAATTCATACCCCTATTTCCCTCCAGAGGGACAAGGTGATTTGGAGAATTCTTCCACATGGGCTGTATTCGGTGGCATCTGTGTTTAATTCCCTCAATGATATTGTGGGGCCTAGGCTTCCATGGGGCTTGGTTTGGTCTTTGAAGTTGATTCCTAAAATCAACATGTTTTTATGGTTAATGGTGCAGGACAAGATCTTAACCATTAACAATCTATGGAAAAGAGGTTTCTCCATGCCCAATAGATGCTACTTTGTAAGATGGATTTGGAGGACAATTCTCACTTGTTTATTGGGTGTAGTTTCACTCAGGAATTCTGGTCTCTTTTTCTCAACCTTTGGCAAGTGGAGTGGATTTTCCCTTCTTCAATTTGGGATCTCTGGCTCCAATGGCGTGCATCTTCTTCTAATCCTCCCTTAAGGTTACTTTGGTCTCTTATGCTCCCTCATGTTGTCTTGGGCTTATGGAAGGAGAGGAACAACAAATTTTTTAGGGATGCTTCCCTTACCCCTCTCTCTATTTTTTCAAAATTGTATCATCTACCAGGGAGAATTTTTGTAGGTGGTTGAGAAAATTGATATTCTGAGGAATGTGAGGGTCTTTGATTATGATGTTGCAATGTCTAACCATTGGAAACTTTCTTTTGATATTGTTAAGCTTTTGAAGAAGGCTAATCTAGATAGGGAAGGGGTTGTTTGTTTTTCTCCTCCTCCTGGTTGGCATAAAATCAACTTTGATGGTTTGGCTAAAAGCAATCCAGGTCTTTTTTGGCTACGGGGGAGTGTTAAGAGACCACAATGGTAGGTTAGTTTCAATGGTGGTACTCCCTTTGGGAATCCAGATAAACCACTTCATTGAATCTGTTGTAGCCTATCATAGCATAAAGTTGGCTAGAGACAAGGGGATCTCAAATATTTGGATTGAAGGTGACTCCCTTAATATTGTGAATTGTCTTAGGAAGGTTCTACCCCCTCATGGACTATTGAAAATTTCATTTGGATGCCCTTGCTTTGATTCAATATTTTGAGGACAATTATATTTCTCATGCTTTTAGACAGGAAAATCGTGTGGCTAATTGGGTGGTGAATCTTGGGGTGATTTCTACTAGGCATTGGGAGGCGAATGACATCCTACTATTTGAGTTAAGTAATCTGCTCCATAATGAAAAATCTTAGTACATTGGCATTGGCCACCTCCTTGACTATAGGAATGCATGGGTATCATGTTTTTTTTGGCTGATTAGACACTCCACATAGATGATGTTTATTGGAAGTTGTAGGTATTCAAATCTGATTTTTTATGAGCCTCCCTTCCATTATTGTTCTTGGTACCATTCCTGGTAGACACACACGCTTTCTGGGGGTTCATTTCCCTCTTGCCTTATTGTTTATCCACTTTTGTGTGTGGGTTATTTTTGCAATTCCAAAGCTTTCGATGATGGGTGGGGATAGATGCATAACATAACCACTTTCTTGTGACAACTTCATGGCTAATTATAATGTTTGGGCTATCCTCTAGAAGGGAGGGGTGACCCCTTTTATGGAAAGGCTATATGGATTTAAGACCAACGTCTCCAAAGACTTCATTGATGCCTAGCATGGTCAAGTTCTTAGCATGTTTGGAAGGGATACAACAATTAATGAAGATTTCATTGTGGAAGTGACTGGGATGTCAATGGAAGAAAGGAAGTTCTATAGAGATAAGAACCTTTCACAGTCGGCCAAGCAAAATTTTCTCTGGGATAGAGAATGTGCTAAAATGGTTAGACTAGATTGCGGTGGGTATGATAGATCTAAGATTAAAATTATCTGGCAGGATGTGGCTATGGCATTAATGTGGTACTTCACCCTGGATGGCAGATACATAACGTTGTATGATTACTACTTCATTTTTTTGAATCATTTATGGCATGGTAAGCTCATTTCCTTCCCATTTTATATGTTGCTATCTTTGGAGGAAGGAATTTTGAATTTCAGGAAGAACCCTAGAAACACTTTTTTGCATGAGGGATTGATGTTGCTTATAGTTAATTATATTAAAGCCAACTGTATAGTTGATGCTCCACGTTCCCTTGTTTCGGATAAGAAGTGGAAAGGGAGTGGGAAATGTTGGGTTGAGGAGGTTCTTAAGAGTGAGGGGAAAAAAGTTGAAGAGAACTCGAAGGGGTGGTCTGATGGGTAGAATACTAACCTTGACTATATGCCCTTGTCTGGTGGGAAGAAACCCTCTACTTCTAAGGAAAAACCTTCCCACACATGTGTTAAGTGAAAATTTAAGGAGGCCTATGAGGAGGTTGCAGAGGAGGGGCTTTGTAGTGGTGAGAAGGCCAAGAGTCAGGGTTTGTGCTCAAAGGTAATGGGGGATAAGGTTTTGGAGGCAGCTAAGGATATTCAGGTTGGTAAAGTGGTGAATTTGGGAAATTTAAACCTAGCTTATGATAGTGACGGTGGGACCTCTCTTGTTGGTCAGGTGAATAGTCTTGTTAATGTGGATGAGTCTACTCATGAGTCGACTTCCAAGGACAGGGGCAAGTCCAAGTTTATGCTAAATGTTTTTCAGGATGAAGATCCTCATGTTGGTTCACATCAAGGCAGAGGTTTGTTTTGGGGGGCCATGGACTTTTCCCAGGATTTGGGTATGGTGAAAGAAGGGGTGGACATTTCTTTTAATTTACTGATGTGGTTGGTTCAAGAGGTGCAGGACTTCCAAAATAACCATGACACTATCGCCTAGTTCAATATTTCCACTCTCACAGTCTTTATAAGGAAAAGGACTCCATCTTTGGTTTGTCCAAGTCGATGAACTCTAGTGTTGGCTATGTGGTGGATGAGTTGGCTAACTTGAAAAAAGACTATGGCCCAAGGTTGGCGTTGCTGGAAAAGAATTATAGGAAGTTGTGTAAAGACATGAACTGATCATTAATCTTAGCAGGGAGAAGAAGAGGCCTCAATGGAAGGTCTATTTTTCCTCAATGAGAAGGAAAAAGAATGGATAGGAAGAGGTCTTTTCGGTGAATAAGTGAGTAAGGAGAGGGGGGAGAGTGCTAACAAGAAGATGTAGACCATGGACATGGATGCTAGGCCAAGTGTGTGTACTCAGAATAAAACTAAGAAATGCAAAATGGTCCCTAGGCAGGATGTGGAGGACATCAAGGAAATGCATGATAACCTAACGCCAAAGGACTTGGAAGCGGCTAGTATGATCAAAGAACTTATCTAATGGTCATTTTTTCTCTCTTTTTCCTTTGTTTTTGTTGTCGGTTTGCGCTGATGGTCCCCTGATGTCTTTGTAATCAACTTGTTTTTGGTTTCTTGGGTGGGCAGTCCATTGCTTTATCTTTGTTGCCACTGTTCCTTTTTTGTATAGGGTTTCAAGAACCCTTCAAAACCTGTTTATCATTAATAAAAAAACATACATTTATTTACATATTTACACACATATATATATAAACACATGTACCCATACATATTTATATATACATATATATGTATATATAAATATATATACATACATATATATGTATGCATACACACATATATATGTATGTATGTATGTATGTATACATATATATATTCATATATATATATATATACACACACATATACATAGATATATTGGTATATACAAAACAACGTAAATATTCCTTTGCTTGACAGACTCAAAACTCAACACCATAACCCATTAATAGTGACCACACTTGAGTCTATTCACAATATAAATGATTCATATTAGATCTACATAAATGCAAAATGTAGAACACACATATATACAGGTATGTGCAATATCATCATGGAAAAAATAGGCCCTTAAGTGGTGAAAAATTCAGAAAAATCAGAGTTAGGCTACTTGACTTAAAAAGTTGAATAAGTTATCTATATTATTTAAAAAATATGTAAGAATGGATTTTGTAGAAAATTGAATGTAGTTTCTAAACGAATAGGTTTATTTTATTTTATTTTTAAAATCTATTTTGTGAAAATTTGAAATTTCAATGCAGTAGTACTTAAATTTCAAGGAAAAAATAAGTAGTGTTTGTCTGACCACCCTAATCACAATAAAATGATAATATTTTTTTATAATATTTTAGATATAAGTAAAGGACTCATGTCCCGATGTGATGCATTTTTTTTGTAATTTTTTTCTAAGTAAATAATTAATTATGAATTTTTATTACAACTTTTAAAAATATAAAAATTATGTCTAACCACCTTAACTTGGTCAAAACTTCATCAAATTCATTTTTTTTTTAATCCTATATTATGTGAAGCATAGATGTGTATGTTTGATTCAAAAATATGATATCGTTTGAAAACTATAGATTTTTTCAATGAGCCTTTCAATCAGGACTTTAGTTGTAATTCAAATAGAAAATAAATAATTATTATTTATTAAATTCAAAGTAAAGGATAATTTATATTGGTGGAAAGCTGATAATCTCATTTAAAACCCTTTTGTTTCCATCAATTTTGGGGGTAAAAAAAGTGGTTAGCCACATACCTAAGGGTGAAGCCACATAAGTGGTTTACACTTTTGAAGAGGAAGGAAATTTCAAAATTTTCCCATTCCTCATATCAAATGGGTTCGGCCGAACCCTAAGGTTCGACCGAACCATTTAGTTGGTTCGGTTGAACCTTAGGGTTCGGCCGAACCCATGGTTCGGCCGAACCAACTAAATCCCCTATTAAAAAATCATACTAGAGTGGGTTCGGCCGAACCTAGGTTCGACCGAACCCATTTAGTATGGCTAAAACAAAAAACACATTCATTTAATTGCTTTTTTTAATTGTATGTGTTGGTGGTTCGGCCGAACATGGGTTCGGTCGAACCCAAGTTCGGCCGAACCCTTCCAAGATGTTCGACCGAACACTTGTTCGGCCGAACCCCTCTTTTTTCATCCTTGGTTCCTAAGGCACCAGAATTGTTGAAAATTTTGCGTTTCGAAGCTCAATTTCAGAATGAAAATGGAGAAGATCTCAAAAAACCAACTAGTATCAGGTTCCCCTCAAAACGAGCTATCCAACGAATATAATTTTAGTATGTTTTGATTATATTATCTATCTGTTTTTTAAGTTTTATTAAATATAGGTTTTTCGAAGAAACAAACTCTACATTGCACAAGTGGAAAAATAAATTATCAAAACAAAGAATTTGAAAAATATGAGTGCACCAGATATTGAGTCCTTGATCCAACAAAAAAAAAAGAATTCCGATACATCTGATTGAAAGTTATCGTTATCACGGTCGTGTGTTATATACGAGATTGTAATTTGTTTGACTTTGAAACTTGATTAAGGAAAAACTATTCAATAAAAAACTATCTAACTAATTGGAAGCACTAGATATCAGAGTTACAAATCTAAATTTGAAAGAATTAGAATTTTATCCTTCATGGAAAAAAAGTTATGCATTATACGGTGTGCGTCACTTTTAAAAAATGCTATTTTTTGAAAAACCAATTTTCGTGGAGATGGAAAAGAGATTGTCTGATTCCAAAAAATTGAAAAATATTTTAAGTCTGAGACAAAAATATATGACAAGACTCTGGTTGCATCATCTTCAGTGCCTACAGGACTTTAAATAAGCTATAGGTGCCGAATGTGGAGATTATGTTAAAAAAAATAGGTGTCGAGTTAGGCCAAAATGTAAACCACTATTGTGGGATCACCCCATACATACCCATCATATCGCCACTTTTTGGCCCATCATGATCCTACACATACACACACACACACACACAGACACACACAGACACACACACACACACACATATATATATATGCATACACACATATATATGTACATATACAAATACACACACACACATATGTATGTTTTTACAATTTTCTCATTGGCTTTTGATATTTTGGTCATGGTTTTGTATTTTTCCAATCCAAATTAATTGTCTTTTCGTGAAACATCAATAGACATTGAAGGATGTCTACCTCTTCAAAACATGTCTGATTTACCATGGGTGTTTTGATGCATGTGCATCATGCATGTAATCTAAGCAAATGAATAAACAACACAAGCAATACTTTGCTCAGCGGGCTTAAAACTTCACACCATAAGCCACTAATGATGCTTGCACTTCAATCTGCTTACAATAAATGAAAATTCACAAATAATAAATGCAAATGTACTACTTAAAACGCCACACAACGCCAAAAATAGTGGTTGCAAAGACACAGCTACACCAAAAAGCTCATGAAATATTTCCAATAGCAAAGTTCATTACAATAATTAAATAAATTACAAAATAGAAAAACCATGACATAAATACCACCAGCCAATGAGAAAATTGCAAAAAAAATCAAAAGTTTGCTTTTAATAAATTAATCCCCTAAAACATCAACATAGCGATATATATATTTCACCCGCACAATTTCCGGTGCACCATTTTAATAAGCAACATCCTGCCGAAATGAATTTAAAAATAGTAAATGCAAATGTACTGCCTAGAACGCCATGCATCGCCAGAAATAGTGGGTGTGAAGACACGACTACACCAAAAAACTCATGAAAATATTCCCAATAATAAAATAAATTACAAAATGACAAAACCACCATGAAAATACGAGATGCAAATGAGAAAATTGTAAAAAAAAAATAATAATTTGCTTTTAATAAATTAATCCCCAAAACATCAGCATAGCATTTTAAAAGGCAACATTCAGTCAAAAAAATCAGTCTCTCGCCTATAAGGCAGGGAGTAACAATGCAAACACATTTGTTACAACATGCATACCAACAGGATAGTTATAAATCCTCCCAATAGCCACAGAATGTACACCGACATATTTTGCACTTATACTTAAGACAATAATAACAATGAAAGTTTGAAGATGGTGGTTGTAATTGTGAAGAGATGCATGTCAAATTTATAGGCAAAGCTCGCAAGATGAATCAATGAGATTGAATAGAAGATCGTCAGGTGAGATTGAATAAGAGAATGTGCAAAGGAAAGCTGATTATTCAAAAAATGGAAAATGTGAGAAGGATGGAAGAGAAAAGTGATCGAAAAAATAAAAATATGTAAGAGATGAGTGGAGAGAACAATGGAAAGTGAAAGAGTAAACTAAAAAAAAGATACACTCAAGTGAAAGAAACGGTCAATCAAATGAAAAAGGAAATAAAGAAATTGAAGAGCTAACAGAAAAAGAAAATAGCGAATAAAAAGGTTAAGTAAAGAGGAAATTGTGACAAGTTTTTGAAAATAAAATAAATATTTTTTTTTGATATTACGAATAATTAATTAAAATAAATAATTTTCTGATTTTTAGCATTGTCTCAAAGGGAAATTAAGAAAAATTTTAATCAGGTCTTGCCCCTGCAAAAAGGGAATTATGATGCTCGCTCAAGAAATTTGGCAAAAAATTAAGGTAAATTTACCAATAACATGATTTAATGTGTCTCAATAGAAGAAATATTAGGTAGAAGACAAGATTAGTAAGAAGGCAAGAACAATTAGTTCAATCAATATCGGATGTCGAGAAGATTAATTGATTGGGATACGGTGGATCAAACAAAATTTGGCTACAAGAAAAGACTAGTTAGAAGGGAGGAATAGTTAGTAATATGAATGGATGAAGAAAGGAGAAGCGATGAACATATCGTCATAAGCCTTGACAAGTGCACATTTATCAACATTGGGCATTTTTATTTTTCAAATAGGTGACATACACTTAGGTATTAAAAAAACATGGTGTGAATTGTTACCAGTTTGCAAAGACTAAACACATTGCAGAAAACAAGTGTCATGACTCATACTAGGAACTTAATTGCCCCAGCCATATTGTGGACAAATTTTACACATATCTAGACCTAAAATTCATTTAATAGACTAAAATTTTGTTGACGAAATTACAGTGTAAAAGATATAGGAACTTTCAAACACGTTCATTTTTGACAGATTTTTTAATGAGGATCAAATCTATGTTTGTAGGAAAAACATAGCTTAACCCATTAGAGCGACATAAAAAGTATATGAAATGATAGTGTAAAAGATATAGGAACTTCTAAATCTCTCCTTTTTTGACAGATTGATTGATGAGGGTCAAATTTGTGCCTCTTGACCGCCTTTAAACTTGACACCACAATCCATTAATCAATAAAAATTACGCTTCCCTCATTAGGACGACATGCAAAAATCTTATACCAGAATATTTTGCACCTATTTAGACATAACTCTCATTTTCATTTAATAGATTGAAGTGCAACTGCCATGCATGTGTGCAGAGAAAAGATTAGTTTCATTCTTAATCATGGCCAACAGAGAAGTTGACATTAATGAATCATGTTGTTAAGTATTTAACTCAAAAATAGAGACTAGCACATCAAAGCACTCAAAATGCACAAAACAACAAACAATAAACATTAACACATAAAATGCAGAAATGTAAAAGACTACAAAATGAGATTGTAAAAAGTATGGAAAAAAACGTAAATAATCCACATTACAAATTTGATGAAATGAATTTATACTGAGACTTTTTGCACTTATGTAGACTTAATTTTCACTTTCATTTAATAGACTCAAGTGCAGCTAGCATGCATACATGCAGAGAAAAAATTACTTCTATTCTTAATCGTAACTAGCACGCAAGTCAACACCAATGAATTATAGTGTTAAGTCTTTATCTCAACAATAGAGACCAAACCATAAAACTACTCATAAATAGGGAAGAGTAGCCATCAACCCATAAAATGCAGAGAACAGCAAACCATAGACATTAACCCACAAAATTCAAAGATGTAAAAAATGAGTAAACGACACAAACAAACACAAACAACCTGAGCAAATGAACAAACAACGCAAATAATACTTTGCTCAACAAACTTAAAACTTCCATAGCAAATAATACATTGAATTGCACCTAGCATGCAAGTGTGTAGACAAATGATTACTTCCATTCTTAATCATGACCAACAGACAAATACACATTAGTGAATTACGGTGTTAAGTCTCTAACACAACAACAGACACTAACCCATAAAAGCAGTCAAGCATAGCGAAGAATAGACCTTAACACATAAAATGCAAAAATGTTAAAAACTATAAAATGACACTGTAAAACTCATACGAACTTACAAACGACTCATTTTTCTCTCTCAGTATGATAGACATAAACCCTCTCCACAAACACAGATTTAACGATTTTATACCCAGACATTTTCCACTTACTTAGACCTATTTTTCGTTTTCATTTAATAAATTCAAGTGCAGCTGGCATGCACGCGTGTAGAGAAGTCAACACTAATGAATTATGGTGTTAATTATTTAACTCAACAAGAGAGACTAACCCATTTATGCACTCAAAAATAGTGAACAGTAGGCATTAACCCATAAAATGCAGACATGCAATAAAATTATAAAACGATATTGTAAAAGATATAGGAACTTACAAGCACCTCATTTTTCAATTCCAAAATGCTAGACATAAACCCTCTCAAAAGGCATCAATTTCACCCTCATCGAACAATCCGAGCAAATGAAAAATGAAAGTGTAAAAGATGTAGGAATTTGCAAAAGCCACCTCTGTCGTTTCCAACATGGTAGATGTAAACCCTCTCAACAGACGCAAATTTCAGCCTCATCAAACAACCTGAGCAAATGAACAAACAATGCAAATAATACTTTGCTCAACAGACTTAAAAATTCACACCATAAGCCAGTAATGATGCTTGCACTTTAGTCTACTCACAATAAATGAAAATTTGCAAATAGTAAATGCAAATGTACTACTTAAAATGCCACGCACCGCTAGAAACAGTTGATGCCAAGACAGGACTATACCAAGAAACTCATGAAATATTTCCAATAGCAAAGTTCGTTATAATAATTAAATAAATTACAAAATGACAAAACCACAACGAAAATACCACCAGCCAATGAGAAAATTACAAAAAAAAAATCAATAATTTCTTTTTAATAAATTAATCCCTAAAACATCAACATATCGATATATATTCCACCGCCACGATTTCCCATGCACCATTTTAATAGACAACATTCCATCGAAATGAAAAATCGCAATAATAAATACAAATGTACTGCTTCAAACGCCATGCGTCACCAAAAACAATAGGTGCGAAGACATGAATATACCAAAAAACTCATGAAATATTTATGATAGCTAATTACAATAATTAAATTAAATAAATTACAAAATGAAAAACCACGACGAAAATACCAGCAGCCAATCAAAAAATTGTAAAAAAAACAATAATTTGCTTTTAATAAATTAATCTCCAAAACATCATCATAGTGATATATATATTTAACCTGCACGATATACGATGCACCATTTTAATAGGCAACATTCTACCGAAATCAAAATTGGCAAACAGTAAATACAAATGTATTGCTTAAAATGCCATGTGTCACCAGAAACAGTGACTCTGAAGACATGATTATACCCAAAAACTCATCAAATATTTCCAATACCAAAGTTCGCTAGAATAATCAAATAAATAAATTACAAAATGACAAAACCACGAAGAAAATACGAGCAGCCAATGAGAAAATTGCAAAAAAAATCAATAATTTTCTTTTAATAAATTTATCCCTGAAACATCAGCATAGGGATAAAAAAAATTTAGTGGCACGTTCGTGATGCACCATTTTAATAGGCAACATTTAGCCGAAAACATTAGTCTCTTGCCTATAAGGTAGGGGCTAATAATTATTATGCTCTTTTTTGTTTTAAATTAATTGAATATGCAAGCCAACTTTTAGGCTTTGGAGTCTCCCTCCAACATTTTGTTAGGTAATATATTACATAATACATCGTTATTATTATTTATATATTGTATAGAATAATATATATTAAAGATAATAAAAGATATATAAATATTATAATATAATATAATATTTATAATATAATATAATATTTATAATATAGTATTTATATATTATATATTACAAATATATAATATTATCTAATATAAAATTATAGGTTTTAATAATATCTAATTCTTTTAACAATATATACATACTAGAATATAATATATAACATAAATATAATAGAAACTATGTTATACATAAATTATAATATATTATATATTTTATACAATATATGAGAACATAATACATATTAATATGTATTATTTTCATATATTTAAATTACACTTTTTCAATCTTTGGAGCACTTAAAAATGATATTGGTCATTGCAAGAAGTGCAAAGAAGATACAATATACACTTATAGTCACTCTTTGAAGTGCATAATAACAACTGAAAAGAAAAATATCTTGGAATGCTCACTTGAAAAGGACATGTTCATCTATTTGTTACCACAACTTGAATAAACAACCTACAAAGACTACATAGAAAGCAAGACAAAAATTATCTTCATCATATGTGACTTACAAGCTGAAGGCACATTCACTTTAGATCATAACAATATAATCATCTATTTGCCAAATAGCCATGTACCTACACATGAATCATCATCTCAAGTATACAAACTTTTTCCTCATTATTATTATGTTTACTTCTAACTTACTTTTAACTTTTAGTATTCAAATTTATTCTAATATATCCTTGCTTTTAACATATAATATAATCTTGATTTACTATGGATGTCATAATGTGGCTTCTCCAACATATGCATACGGATGATAACATAGTTACTATTTTGATAATCTAGTTTGTTGTTAGTTTTAACTTATTTCTACAACATTACTATAAATGATATGTTTCATGTAATCAACGACTTAATAGTTACAATGATACTTTCAAGAATTTATGCACGTATACATTATAAAACTTAAATACTCTCTTGTTTAAAAATATTATTTACATAATTTTGGCTTGTAATTATCAAATTTTCTATTTTTTCTATATCTTCTACAATAGTAATATACTGTATTATAAGTTTTTTCTTTCCATTGTTTCTACTGTAGGCATCTTCCAGTGGTGTGTTTATATAGTACTTATTCTTATTGTAAGTATCTTCCATTAGTGTGTTAATAACTTAATTATATGTACATTTTTTTGTTTAATCACATTTTCTTAAACTTACGTATCTATGCTTTACATGCTATAGTGGTATTACACTGTGGTAGGAATGTTGTTTCTGAGTTAATGACACAATTACTTCTTTGTTCAATCATGGGAAAAGAGTATATGTGAAAACATAATCATGGGATTACTTGTTGCATTTTTTTTTGCATATTCTTAGATATCTTTTCCTTTGTCAAGGTTGCATTTAGCCTTTAATAGAACTAAAACAGCTCTACTGTCTTTTTGATCATCAGTTGCATACTACGCATGGTGTTTTCAGACTATTGCTTTAGTTTTGTGCTTTGTTGTTGTTGATCCTAATACAAGCATTAAATAATGATATGGATCTTTGAGATAAAATGATACAAAGACAAAACCAACTATACCTAGCACAATGCATAAGCCCTATTTGCTATTACATAGTCTATATTGGTTTGGTTTCAAGTTTCATACAAATCTATAGCTAAATACCTTAAACATGTAGATTGTTGGTAAATTCATAGGATATAGAAGAAAAAATACAATATTGTATAGGTGCAAGTATAATTCTTTGTACATTTACAAACTCTATAAATGAATAATTAATGACATAGAAATTAAAGAGATTGACCCAAACATGAATCATTGTAAAGGATTTTGCCAAAGTTTTAAAAGTTGAAAACCATGTTTTAAACTTAACTACAAAATAAAATAAAGTCTACAAACTTATAATTAAAACACTATAAAGACAAGTACTGACACTTAATTTGCCTGTTAGGTTAAAGAAGTCCATTTGAGTCAGAAAAATCTTTCCATCATCACAGATTGCTATTCCTGTATTTAAAAAATGAAAAATTCAATCAAATTTTTTTGAATATAGTTGTATATCAAGAATGTTTACAGAAGGACAAAATTATCTTTGATAGAGGAAACAGTGAACAAAGAAGCTATAAACATATGGCTTGAACTTTTTCTTTCAAGAAAGTTTCAAAAGATGAGATTGTTTCTGATTAGATCTTGAGAATAATGAGTCATCTTCAAAGGAGGTGTCCAAATGTGCCATCAGCTTCACGAGTGACTGCCATAAAAATGGAGAGCAAAGAAGGCATAGACTGGCACTGATAATGCACGCACCATGTCATTACTGTAAAGAGGACAAGCCATGACTGTTGAATTTAATGACAGCATAATAGACGAAAGAAAAAGATTGCAGAAAATAAAATGAATGAACAAGAACACACACAAACAAGAACACATGATTTTATAGTGGTTCACCCAACAATGGCTATATCCACTTTCAACAAGGATTCTCTCTTTTATTAATTCTCATTACAATAAATAATATTCAAGTAGCAGCAACCTTTATAATTTAGTCTCATCTCCAAAAATAGAAAAATCCACCAAAACAGTCTACTTCTAAATTAGCAAATACATGTCAAAAATAAGTCAATTACAAAAAAGACATCCGGTGAGAGAAACTGCCATTATAATTAGAATATTTGGGCTTCACCGAACCCAACAATGACACGCAGTGCTCCAAACATTTCAATCTAGATGGTGAAAACAGCCAAAACTGGGATACGGAATGTGTTTATTATGACAAGAAGAAGGGACATAGAGCCCAGTACGTAAAGCCCCCAGCCCATTAATGGATGGATTGTTTTTGGAACAAGAAAAAATGGAATTAAATAGCTTGCAGCTATATAATAAGGAATTAATTTCTTCAGTAACACTGAATATAAAGAGTAGCCAAGTACTGATTTCATGCAGCAGAGATTGGATGAAGAGGGCTGTGTGTTGAAGCTTTGCCGAGTAAAAATTGCTATTACAGCTGTTATTATATAGAACACAGACTGTGCCACTGCAAGGGGTATCTCCTCATCGTACCTGTTACAGAAGGACTTTATTTATTAGCGCAACAGGATTTTGGATTTGGACAGAAAACTAAAATAGCATTCTTTCTTGAGTGGGAGTGAATTGTAAAACAGAATTTGTGGAGTTGTAGGGGAAGCCAAAGCCGGTGAGGGAAAACACCACTTCACTTCGATTGCATAATTTCTAAAATGAAGCTAAAACAGAAGCCCTTTAACAAAAAGGCATCCTGGGACAGAACATATTGCAGATCAATGATGCAAAATTGTACCAGAGAATGAATTGCAACTAAAAAACTTCCTGACCCATTGATCTGATCAGATGCATTGAAGGCCATGGGTGCCCTTGAATAGTTTCCACCTAAGGAGAATAGCTGGGCAACACTAGAGTTCAAGCAAAATGACTAATTCACCGCGCTTTCTATTCACCAAATCAGATACTTCA
>VDFB02231613.1:0-11633 GCA_007258455.2 Sequoia sempervirens
TGGGAAGAGAGGAATCTTGGGTAAGTAAAAATGAATTAAAAATTCCTTGGGGGATGGGAAGAGTTGACCACGGTACTGATTAGGCTTAACTAATCAATAATCAGAGGATAATTAGGGGTTAATAAGGATTATAAGCCAACTTGCAAAAGTTGGGGATGTGACACATCCTAATCAAGGACTAGGCATGTGCACATCCCTAATGAAGAGATTAGGAGATGTATTAGGATTAGATGAAAATGACATGTGAGGGATTAAATAAATGTATTATTTATTTAATTCACTTGATGAAAGTAGGATTAAAGAGATAAGGTATTTAATTATTTAACTAAATACCTTAGGGGTTTAGATGAACTTAAGGGTATTAATTAAATAATAACAATATTACTTAATTAATGTGAATGAGAGGATATTTAGATGAAGAGAAAAATTTGGACAAATATAAGTGTCCAAATTTAGGTGTCTACATTTTGCCCCTCTTTGAGATGGTGTTACTGAGTAGCATCATTTCAAAGAAGAATAAAACATAGGATCTAGAAGAAGATGGTTAGATTAGAAAGATGCCCCAGTCATTCAAAGGAGTGACTAGGAAGGAAAATAATGGGGGTGAAGATGAAGAGTAAGGTTTGAGGATTCCCCCTCGAGAGGACATGCGGGTTCAAGAGAACAAGGGTGTGCTCTTGAAATAGATGAGATGATGCAAGGGGAGATGAAGAAGATGATGTAAAGGAGTGGAATGATAAGCAGTAGGAGATGGATGAAGCACAAATGGATTTAAGGTGATGTTTCCCCAGTCAAGCTACAAGCCATAAGGTGTTGATGATGGATGGAGTGTTACCGATGAGGGAATGAGAGATCTCGAAACAACATGAGGATAGGTCAGGATACATCCCAAGGAGTGGTATTGATGAGGGAAGGATACATCCCAAAACACCACTAAATGATAGGGAAGAATACATCCCAAGGATGATGATGATGATGATGAAAGAGATGATGATAAAAGATCGGATGGATAGGGGAGGGAGATTGATGAAGGATGAATGTATGGGTGGGGAAAATGAAATGCAATTTTTCATCTTCAGAGCACTGATTTTTTCTATAGAATAAGACACCAAGTGCCAGGGTATGTGGAACCAAGGCAGATTAGTGTCTAATGCATGAAACAAACACAACAAACAAAGAGGCTATCCCAGCACCCCAGTCACCATGACTTTGGCGAGACGAGGTATTGGAATAACCACGAAGCACACAAGGATGCCCAGTGGCACCACAAGACCCTGGGATCTTGAGGTGGGTACTATTTGGGACAACCAAGAGGAACACAAACAAAAAAGATCAAGATATGCCCCTATGTGTACCAGTTAAAGCACACCATGATATGATGGATCGAGGCGACCATGACAAGTGATGAGAGGGGGATCAAATGATAAACAAAAGCCAAAAGTATCAAAACATCACAATCATTTTCAAATGTCCTTTGCCATAGGATCAAGGGGGTGGATGGGATTGATGAGGTCTGTTAGGAAGGATGCATCCTATTGAGACCAATGATGGATACTAAACTAAAAGATCAATATAACGTAGGATATTCAAAATCGATTGGATCTCATGATATGAGTGGATCTTGTTTGTTAAGAACCAACTAGATAAGGGCATATCTTGACGACACGACACAAGGAAGACAAGACACGAGACAAAATACTGACACAGCCTAGCGACCTAGCGGCTCGGGGCCGATCAAATATTAGCCTTGCCTACGTGAAAGCGCAAAGCCCTTGTAGTTCGATAAAAGACTGACGACTAATGATGGATAAAGGTAGAAAGAGGACAATGGAGACCTCGAGGGATGACCAAGATAGGACAGAAAAAAGAAAAAAGACCGATGATAGATGATAAAGGAACCCTGGGGGCAGATCAAACGATTGACCTTGCCTACGTGAAAGCGCAGGGGCAATGTAGTTTGACTAGAGACCAAAGACAAATGATGGATAAAGGATGATGAGATGATTAGGATAAGTGGATAAAAAAGATGAAACTGATGCAATGAGACAGGATAGACCTTGTGGATAAGAGGGGATTGAGGATGATGACACAAAGCTCAAGGATGGAATAGTTATCCAAATTAGCAAAAGATGAATTGGGAGAATGACATGATGGAGAGATGAATGATGGGAAGTGATAAGAGATTGGAAAGATGATGGAGGATAGGGAAGGATACATCCCGATTAAAGGGTTGTTGATGAGGGAACGATACATCCTGAAACAACACCAAAGGATCAGGGAAGGATATATCCAAGTAGTAACAACATATTATAAAATTGGCCATATCTAATTAATCCTTACATTTACTTAAATGTTTATTATTTAATTAATTTCTCTAAGTCTTCACCATGTAATTAAATTTAATTAATTTAATTATATTGTTCGTCATTTATTCTCCACCATAATTGAATAAATTTATTTATTCAATTGTTCACATATCTACTTGATTAATTAAATAAATACATTCTATTTATTCAAATTAATTATCATCTTTTGAATTTAATTAAATCTTTTGTTTTAATTAAATTTAAAATATTTCTTTTCTTCTATTTAAAACTTTCTTCTAATTAATTAAATATTTTATTTAATTAATTTCATAACACATGTCATCTTGTCAAATTTAATTAAATATTTTATTTAATTAAAGATCTTCTATTTTCTTTAAATCATAATTAAATATTTCATTTAATTATAAAATCTTCTGATTTCCTCAAAATCTTAATTAAATATTTATTTAATTAAGAAAAATCTGCATGCACCCAATAAAAAAAATTGAATTTGATAATTCATTATTTATCTTCTCAATATCTTTCAGTATCTTCTAAAAAATTGAGTTTGATGTCAATGCCCTCTTCACGAAATAGAAAATCTGCTTTATTCATTTCTTCCATGTACTTTCTCTCGAGTCTCACCACCTTCTTGTTGGTCTATGGGGAATTATTTACAGCCATTGATCCATTTCGATGATAAAGATGCAGCAAAAAACTCTATAAATACGTATTTTAGTCAAGCGTTAGTTACACGGAACCGCAGCATCCTGAGACACAAACATATGCAATTACACTCCGCATTAGCATCTTTGGCATTCTAATAATCCTTATCTTAGCGTAATCCTGATCCTTAGCATAAGCAATCTTGCATCTTAGTATAGTATGCATTTTAGTTTAAAATCATTCTCTAGTAGTCCATTTCATTGAGCTTGGCATACTAAATCTGAGAGCAACTTGAATCAAAAAAACGTTGGAGATAGAGAGTAATAAAAAGAAATCAAAGAAGCTCTAATAAGAGTTTATTTTTTTTCTTTAAGCTTATCTGATATAAGGTTTTATTGATTGTGTTTTGAATTCATTATGATAGGCATATTTTCATACACACATAAAATGGCGCCCACTGTGGGGCCTATTCCTCAATTTTGACATTTTTTTGTAAAGTGTTCTGACAGGTTTTCACATTCCAAAGTTCGGCTTTTGAAAAAAATTGGCATTTTAGTGCATCCGATACTTTTTGCAGCGCATTTGGGAATTTAATGCTTCTATTTTTATAGGTATTTGAGCGCATCTAGGGACTGTTTCGATGCTTCTGAGAGTTAATTTAGCGCATCCGAGAGATAGAATAGTGCATATAGTCTCACTACATTTAGAGTTAAATTTGCACTTAACTAAAGTAGCACATTTAAGAACTATTTTAGTGCATATAGGAGTTAATTTAGCGCATTTAAAGTAGATTTTAGAGCATCAATGCTACATTATTTTCAGATTTAAATCGACACTTAATTAAAGTAGCGCATCTAAGGACTATTTTAGCGCATTTAGGATTTTCTGTAGCGCATTCAGGGTCTATTTCTGCACATATGGAATCTGTTTCAGCGCATATGTCGTCTGTTTCAGTGCATCTAGGGTGTAACACAAAAATAGTATTCTGAGTCTCATGCATTCCATAGACAAAATCTTTTCTGGTTTAAAATAAATCAATCTAGGATAGTCACCACACTTTGATCATGTAGTTAAAATGAACCCCATGTCAGTTGTGAAGCAATATCTTCACTTAGCTTAAATCATTGTGATTTGGTGTATTAAAATGAATCTGTTTACTCTGCTTGATTGTGCTTGAAAGTGGTAGGTGATTATGCTCTCACCCTGTGCAAACTAGGTGATAAAAAAGCTAGACCCATTTTATCCCTATGTAACCCTGATACAATAACCAAAGTATCCTCTCCCCTTTCACAATGATGCGATCCTGGGTGTAAGAGAAACTATTATTGTCTCTAGAAATTGGGCCTTCTAAGGGATTTCATCACCTCAACACGACTCAAACCAGCAATGGACCTAAAGCCAAGCTACCCCCGACCGGTATACAAATGTGAATCTTAAGGGAAAACCTAAGATTATGAGTGCGGATGTGTCATACGGACATAGTAGTACTCCCATAAACGTTGTTGAGTGTAACCTCTTCAGGCTAGAGTGCCACCTAATTGGTGATTAATCTCTTACCCCATGTATCGCCACTCGAGGTCTCGAATTAAACACCATTATTTGAAATAAACCAAAACCTTCTATTTGCTAGTCTGACACCCGATTCGGTGTGAAGGCATCCACACTTTACATGATCACGTAGTAGAGGTGATCAATCTACAATGGGAGTTTCATGGGGGTTGGAAGCTTGGTTGGCCTGAGAAGAGAGTGCACTGTAAGGGGGATCTCATGCAGCCAAGCTTCTGAATTCACACGTTACAGATATGCGATTGGGGAAACCCACGTGGAATCCTAGTGGATATTGTCTGGCTACCATAGGATGTTCTTTCTTTATCTGTGTTTGGTTACATTCCATTTAATTCGAAGTGTTTTCTGTGTTTTCATTCACAGTAATTTAGATAAAAGATCATCTGAAATGAACATGAAAAACAACAACTGAAATCATTCACACACCTAACTTTCTGACATCTTTGGTCCAGTAACATTCTAATATTTCTCCCATGCTTAGAGAGTGGAAATCAACAAAATTTGTCAAGAAATCAGTTTCCAATAGGATCAGGAAACCCAAGAAACAATTAGGGTACAAGAAAACATTGCAAAGAAGAAAAAAATTGTACAAAATTTGACACGTTTTGCTTCATTACCGCGGATTTCTTCATAGATACCAAGACTTTGTTAGGGGATTCACTGACGAATACGTTGTAGAGCCTTTGGATTCTCGAGCTTATTATTAGAGATTAGCTCTATCTCAACGACATAATCTTAATCAACTTCTTGAGTTTGATAATATACCACAACCTTCTATTGAATATCCATCACATCCTAGTCAAATCCTTCAGTGATCTTAAAACCTTTCTTCAAAAACAAAGATCAAATCTTTAAGAGTGCACTTTTCAAACAAATTTTTTATTATTGATTCAACTTCCCCAATAGGATTCTGACTTCCTTCATCATTGGAAGCCATAATAAAAAATTAGGAACATCTTTGATCATATCATAGGATTCACATCTTATCAAATCAAGATATCATCATTATCGCACTTATCAAAACTGTGATCTAAGTTTAGAAGAACTCTTCAAAATGATATGCCTATCTCTACAAGATCTCAGTACAATAAATTGAAGGACGAAATCCAACAAGGTCATACCCAAAACACTCAAGAAGAAGGTGAAAGCAGTAATCCTCTTTACAATATAAGTCGTAATCCACTTTTCAACAATGACATGGATAACAGAGAAGAAAATCCATTCCACAATTACAGAGACATGAGAAAAAACCACATAGATAGTGATGAGGAATGAGATGAAGAACGTCTTAGAGAGGTTGAGCAAGATCCCAAATTTCACAAAGCCATAGAAAAGATCTTGCAACGCGATAAGGAAAAATACTTCCTCTATCTAGCTAACCAAGGAGCTAAATTGCCTCATGACTTTGATACCGAGAATTTGAAGAGAAAACCTAACGAAACACCCCTATCTGATCTTAGTGCTTTAACTCAACAAATTAAGGCACTTCAAGGACAAATTAAAGAGTTACAAGGGGGAGCCACAACAAAGAAATATACTCTTGAAGACATTTGTCCTTATCCTTTCGATCGAAGTCTCAACATGATTCCATTTCCCAAACATTGTGAAATTCCAAAATTTGATCGTTATAATGGGAAAGCAGATCCAATCGATCATGTCAGAGACTTCCAAAACATGACTTTAGAGTTTGCTCATGAGGACACTTACTTGATGCATTTGTTTCCTAGGAGTCTTGAAGCTCACTCTATGGAATGGCTATCAAAAATCACACCTCCTGTCAAAACATTTGAGGAATTAATCAATCTATTTATATTACAATATTCCTACAACATCCAACACCAAATTACTATGATAGATCTCTGCAAAGTTGCGCAAAAACCTGGTGAACCTTTTATTACTTTTCTTCAGAGATGGAGAAGAATGTTCGCTAGATATCCACGTCCTGTTCCTGAAAAGGAAAAGATGGTCACCTTCATCAACAGCTTGAATTCAGAAATGAGCTATCGTTTGAATTTACATTGTCACTCCCTCTTTTGAGAGAGGAAATTAATTCAAGATATATAACCATGAAAGTGCTTTGGTCAAAAGAGGAATAATAAAGAGCTTGATAAGGGCAATCTAGCTCATCAATCATCACAACAATCGGGACAAGTCTAAGAATTTTGGACTACTTAACAAGAGCGATAGTGAAATGATGGTGTTTTGATGTGAATCATGTTTAGAGCTAAGCCATTTGTGTAGTACTCCAAAGTGTTCCTGTAACAACAATTTCCAACTGGAGTCCACAAATCAGGAAACAATCCTCCTCCTCTAAGGAACAATATAAAATCAACATTCTACTCCCAGTTGAGGGATGCATCCAGCAATCAAAGGTTGCAGAGGAATACTAACAATAGAAATTCCTTAGGGAGATACACAGAATACAAATCCACAATGATTTTCATTCTTCTCTAGCGAGGAAGAGCTTTTTACTTCACTAGGTCAATCTCTAGAATCTTCCTTAAAGAGTTGGCTGACAGGAGCATTATCACCCTACGCCTCAAAAATTTTTGAACCTAGTGTAGAAGCCTCCATCATGGAATGGCGCACATACTATTGTGAGTATCATCGGTGCAAGGGCCATCGCACGAATAATTGTCAAGCTTTGAAAAATGTGATCCAAGATTTGATAGAAAATGACACCATCAAAGTAAGACACCAACAATCGAATGAAGATCACCAAGCATTTCGTAATCCTTTACCCAATTATCAAAAGGGTGAGTCTTTTGGAAAAAGTGTAAATCATATTGATAATCCGATAATCAATCATATCTACACTGACGATGAATGGGTCAATGTTATTAAAGTCAAAGAGAAGGTGGAATATAGAGAAGTCAACGCAACAACAAGGGTGCAAGCTAAAGTTGTCTTAAAGGGTGTCTCTTCAAAATCCACTGGGCCTCCACCTCAACATCAATATGACTTAGTCAACCAACTTCAGAAAAATCCTGCTTAGATTTCTATCTTAGAACTCTTGAAGATTTCCCCAACACACAAGGAAATTCTAGAAAAGGCCCTTGTTGAAACAAATGTATCCACTGATCTAGATGTGGATCAATTTCAAGTCATGGTAGGGCACTTTTCCTCACCCACATGCCTTTCATTTTCTGAAAAAGATGACATTTCCATAACTCATTCTCACAATTCATCATTATACCTAGAAGTCATGGTTCACAAGTTTCGTGTTAGACGGGTTCTAATAGATGGAGGTGTTGGTTTGAACATATGTACCATGAAGTTAGTTCAGGCTTTGGGATTTTCTGAGGATTCCATTGATCCTAGAAGAAAGATTACTATTAAAGCCTATGATGATGAGGAAAGAGTGTCCAAGGGTTTAATCATGCTACCAATCAGAGTGGAACCTGTTATCAAAAATACTTTTTGTCAAGTATTAGACCATAATCTTGCATACAACATCTTGTTGGGTCGTCCTTGGATCCACGAAATGCAAGTTGTCCCATCCACCTATCATCAATGTCTTAAGTTTCCTTATGATGGGCAGGAAATCACGATACCAACCGATAAATCAAAGGTCCAAAATTGTGCCAATATCAAAGCTAGCCAGGATACTTTGGTTCCTAACAATCGAGAAGCTCATGCTAGTACTTCTCTCAAGATTGATACACAAATCAGTCAGTTAACCAATAGTTTTGACAAGAAATTGAAATTCAAGGACCATGTAGTCGGGGAGTACTCTCTCTATTTGGCTAATTTACCTACATCACCTCGGTCACAGGGACAACCTTCTATCATACAACATCAAATATCAGTAGCGTCAACATCAAAACAACCACCAATAGAGCCAAGCACAAAGTTTAATGGATGATTCATCAAAGAAAAATTCCCCATGGAAGATCCTGAGGATAGAGAAATCCTAAACTGGCTCTATAAAGATGAAGATGAAGTAGTTTTTAATGTCAAATTACCAACAAATATATATGGAAAAGGATATTCAATCATGCAAAAGATGGGCTATGATAAGGGTCCTATCGGAAAAAGAAAAGGAGTAGTTGAGCCTATTCACCTTCGAGGACTTGCTGCAAAAGAGAAAAATGGATTAGGCTATGATGCTAACTCAAAAGAAGGAACATCTAAACAACCGCATGGTACTATCTTCACATTACAAGAAGGTTCAAATTCAAGAGAAGCATGTTTGGCAACAATTCATAATTACGTGGATAATCACTCTGACACAGACTCTGCTGAATATGAATGGGATACCATTTACAATGATGAGTTTTGGAGGGACAAAGAGGTTGATGTAATACACCAGTATGCCCCAATTCTAATTGAAGGTCAAGGTTTAGGGACCCAAACACAAGAATATGAACTACAAGGTGACTATGATTCTAGTGATACTGAGTCAGATTTAAATGAACAAGATTATCATGAGAACAGTGTCATCATTGATCCACCTCATACCTCAGATCCTACGGTCAACTCCGTTATGACCATAACCATTTCCGATTTCACACAACCTGACGACTCGTTATCTTTGATCCATCATGATCTCATTGATTGGGATTCATCTGAACCTATTGATATACCTATGTTCCCAAGTGATGAATCTATCGTCAACTTCCTTTTCGCAGATGACACAAATGATTGTTCCACTAGCGATTCTCGGTATAAAATCTTCGATCAGGGGAGTGTCAATTTTCCTAGCTGCAAAAATAAAAATAAAAAAGAAAGATCTAATGGTGAAAACTAGAATCTGGCAGTGTTAGATCAAACAAAAGATAAAATAAAGAGCGTATCGGATGGTGAAAACCTTTTTAAGGCACTAGACGATGGGAATCTTGACACTCTCCCGAAGCACTACCATGAGCGATCACCTATCTTGATTGAGCCTAAAAATGCCTTTAATCTTGAAACTTCAGACAAACCAAGGATTTTACAGTTAGCTGCATCAATGACAGATAAAGAAATACCAGAGTTCATGGAGTTTCTAAGAGCACATCAAGTCAACTTTGCTTGGTCTTACGCGGACATGCCAGGTCTTGATCCTGATCTTATCATGCATCACTTGTCTATCAAATTAGGGGGTTAAGCTTTGTGAAACAAAGCTTCGGAAAAGATGCACCTGTTTGCATTATTGGTTAGGAAGAACTTCGAAAACTCCTCGATGTGGGCTTCATAAGATCAATCGACTACAACTGAATGGATCTCTAACATTGTTCTTGTATCCAAGCGGATAAAAGTGTCGAGGGTGTGCATAGATTTTAGGGATCTTAATAAAGCATACAAGGTTGACTTCCACTTCCACACATGACACTATAGTTGATCTAATGGTGGCCATGCCATGTATTTATTAATGGATTGTTTTTTCTAGTTACAACCAAATCAAGATTGCACCCTAATGACGAGGAAAACAACTTTCACACATGTCCATGGGAACTTACTATTGGAACATCATGCCTTCGGTCTAAAGAATCTTTGAGACTCACGTACCAAAGAGCCATGAGTACAATATTTCATGACATGATGCACACATTCATGGAAGATTATGTAGATGACATATTGGAAAAGTCATACACTAGAGAAGGACATCTGGAAATATTGTCCAAAATATTTACAAGATTGGAGAAATTCAAAGTTTGCCTCAATCCCAAGAAATGTGTCTTTGGGGTCACATATGGAAAACTCTTAGGATACATAGTATCAGGAAAAGGAATTGAAGTAGATCCTGCCAAAGTATAGGAAATTATGGAAATGCCTCCCCCAAGGAACATCAGTCAATTTAGATCATTGCAAGGATGACTTCAATCTATACGAAGGTTCATTGCACAACTAGCCGACAAAAGTCTTCCTTTCACACATCTTGCATAAGAATGTTCCTTTCAAATTAGGTGACAAGTGTAGTTGGATTTCAACAAATCAAACAATACTTAATGACTCCACCAGTTCTAGTACCACCAAATCCATACAAACCATTGATCTTGTATATTGCCACAACAGAGATATCCTTGGGTGCATTGCTAGCACAAGAAGACTCTAC
This sequence comes from Sequoia sempervirens, assembly GCA_007258455.2. Classification (NCBI taxonomy): domain Eukaryota; kingdom Viridiplantae; phylum Streptophyta; class Pinopsida; order Cupressales; family Cupressaceae; genus Sequoia; species Sequoia sempervirens. The sequence continues at coordinate 10,576 of VDFB02231613.1, forward strand.
AAAAAAGGAACGTGCAATCTATTATATCAGCCACACATTGATAGGGCATGAACTCAACTACACTTCCATTGAGAAGGCTTACCTAGCAGTGGTCTTTGCTTCACATAAATTTTGACACTACATGTTAACTCATACAATCAATCTTGTTTCAAAGATTGATCCACTCAAGTATCTATTAAGCAATGCATCATTGACAGGAAGGTTAGCAAAATGGGTAATGAGTCTGAGTGAGTTTGATATCCATTATGTTGATTGTAAGGCAATCAAAGGACAAGTTATCACTGATCAACTAGCTGAAGCACCACTACAAGCAGATCATCCCGTTTGAATTTACCGGATCTTTGATGTCTTTCACGCAAAATCAAACAAACATAGTCCTTATATTTTGATGGTTCTTTTACTCAACATGGATCGGTAGGCATACTCTTAGTACCCCAAGGACACACCTGTTCCCTCGATCATATAGGCTGATGTTTCCATGCACTAACAATATAGTCGAATATGAAGCATTAATCACTGGACTTAAAATAGCACTGGAATGGAGTATTACGGAATTACAGGTGTATGGCGACTCACAGTTGGTCATTTATCAAATCAATGATGATTATCAGACCAAAGATGAGAAACTGTTGCCATATAAAAAGATGGTGGACGACTTCAAGAAGTACTTTATGAACATCAAATTCACACAAATTCCAAGGCTTGATAACAAAGCAACTGACGCCATGGCCACAATTGCATCATTGCTACAACTCCCAGAAACTCAGACTCACTATGAACTTCTGGTGGAACAATCATTTACACCTACCTATGACACACCTGAAAGCCAAATCATTTGCCACTTGGTAGGATCCAATTCACCTTGGTATGGCAAGATTTATACCTACCTAAAATATGACATCTTACCACCTAATTTATCCCATAACCAAAAGCGAAATTTTATCTGCCAATCCTCTTGCTATACTCTTATCGCCAACACCCTTTATCGTCATGGTCTTGATGGTACTTTAATTCGATGTCTTGAACATGATGAATCTGACAAAGCTTTACAAGAAGTT
>VDFB02231618.1:0-23172 GCA_007258455.2 Sequoia sempervirens
GTAGCAAAAAAATTAATTTGGGGTACAACACTATTTTTTATATTTTTAATATTTTTGCATATATATATATATATATATATATATATATATACAGTTGTACTCAAACACACTGTATCCAAGGAAAAAAAATTGCCGTATCGGCATACCCATATCCCATACCCATGCCCGGTCCTGTATTGGAACCGACAACTTAGAAAATAAAATAAATTAATTTTGTATTTTTTGAGGGCCTCCTGTTGTACCCAAAACCAAAATTTTTGCTTCACTAAGGCATTTTGCTTAATTGAGTCTTAACCTTGTTAAAATGTTGTCAAATGGTCGTTTTTAGGGTTTTCTAATATGGAGTTGGTGTCAATGTCATGTCAGTCTGTTACTGAAGAGATTTGAGAAAAGTGAAAATTTGAACGAAAAACATCAAAATTTTCTTCTCTGAAGAAGGGAGCAACTTTCCAAATGGACGCCCTATCTTTTAGGGGCTCAGATCCTGTTTTTAGGGTTTGTCACCTCTAGCAGACTTTTGTCCGGCATCACATCAGCTTCGCAGTGAGCTATCAAGCCTGCCAAACGGACCTGTTTCGAGCAAGTTACGGAGGATACAGCGCAAAACGAAGCGAAATCGAGAATTGGCTAACACTGGAGAAAAGCGCAGCTTTTCAGAAAGGCGCCCATCTTTTTGAGGTGCTAAATGTAGGTTTTTTGGCTAAATGCCACCCAAGATGTTTGTCTCACTTTTGTTCGAGCTTCGCGACGCATCCGTCAGTGGGTGAATCCGAGTTGCTGAAGTGCCTGAACCTGAGGTTGAACGTAGGGTCAAATCTTAGTCAATATCAGAAGAAATTAGCAAAAGAGCACATTTTGAGAAAGGCGCCCAAGCTTTTCAGGCCTTTAATGCTTTCTTTCTGATGATTTCAGATATTCAATGTGATTGTGTTATGTTCAGCTTTCCGTTGCCTGTCTCCGTCAGTTCAGAAGACGTCTTGGCAGCTTGTAGTTGAGGTTTTTATATTATTTTTGTTGTTTCCAGAAATGGCTAAGTCTGGAATGAAAATAACAACTTTTGAAAGGGGCGCTCTTGTTTTTCACCCTTCAGATGGTGTTTTCTTGGGAAACGTGCCTTTGCAGTCATCGTGCAGAATGAAGTTAGCTTCGCAGTGAACCTGAGATCCAGTCCTGGAAGTTAATAAAACAGAAGTTACGAAGGATTTTGTTTTTCCCTTCGTTCGAGATGTAGAAGTCAAAATTTGACTAAGTCTGAGAAAAAGCGCAGCTTTTCAAAAAGGCGCTTGGATTTTTGAGCCTTCAGATGTCAGTTTTATGACATTCAGTGTCAAGATGTCTGTTGCTCAGTTTTTACTCAGCTTTGCAATGCACCTGTCAGCCAGCCAATCGGAGGAGTTAGTCAACCAGTGTTAGAAGATGAACAGAGGTCCCGACAGAGGTTTTTAGCCTAAATTTTCATAAAAATTGGCTAAGTCTGGAATTCGCTTGAGAGGTCAAAGTTGAATTTTCGAAAGTGAGTTGAATGGACACCTTAACTGGAGTTCTGATTGCAGTTAGACTGAACGATTTCTGGGTTGTCATCTCCAGTTCATATATTGGCATGTGGAGTGATCTTTCAGTTTGCATGTCGAGTTAACTAGTTTGCATGTTCAGTTAACTACTTTGCATGTTGAGTTAACTTGATTGCATGTCCACTTAACTGAAGATTACCACTGAATGTCAACTGAAGTTTACATGCATGGCGTTTTTGGTTGCAATTGTGAAGATTTTAGTGAAGTTGGCGCTTCATCAAATGTCAACTGAAGTTCAAAAGGGACGCATTATTTTGGTGAAGCATTATTTTGTGAAGCATGAAGCATATTTTAGTGAAGTATGGCGAATTTGAAGTTGTTAACTTCAGTCATGAAAAGGGTCGCCATATTTAGGGTTTGAAAAGTGAAGCATAGTTTTGTGAAGCTACGCACTTTTTAAGGATGGCAACTTTAGTTCCAAAAGGGTTGCTATATTTAGATGTTATTGATTAAAGCATGTGAAGTTGGCGCATTCTTGAAGGCCAACTGAAGTTTCAAAAGGGTCGCTATTTTTAGATTGTTTATTGCATGAAGATGGCGAATCCCCCTTCTCATTCTTGATTGTTAACTGAAGTTATCAAAAGGGTCGCCTTAGGTCAATTTGATGAATCCAAAGCAAGGTTGAAGATGGCGAATTTAATATAAGATTGTTAACTAAAGCTAAAGTCGCATGATGAGTTTAACTGAAGTGTTGAAAGGGTAACCCTAATGCATGACCACTTATTTAGCTTGTTCGAGTTTTAGTTAACTGAAATGAGGTCCAATTAGAAGCCAAGCGCCATTTTTAACCATTCTTTGCTTAGTGCGAATTTTCTATGATGAAATTCTATATATTTCAAGAATGGCGTCCATTATTTCATCATCTTTTGCTCTGAAGCTTATATTCTTTTGAGCGACCAGCAAGCTTAAGGTGATTCAGGTGTCCATTTTCAGTGTTCTTCGAAGCAAAGAGTTCAGATTGTTCAGAGGAAGGCGATTCTAGACTTTATTTTCAATTTGCATGCAGGTTTTATCAAGTTCCAGAGAAGAGGTTGGCAGATTTTTCAGAAGCAGACAACATTTGCAGCAAGACCCACGTCTTAGATTTTTTCTGAGAAAATCGCCCCTAGCTTTCATTCTGAAGCTCTGTGCCTTTTTCCGAAGATCTCTTTGCATGTGGGCTTAAATCACATTTTTTCGAGAATCCAGCTATCTGGGTTTGTTCAGAATTCAGTTGTGCACAAAACCCATGTTCCAGAATTTCTTCGAAAATTTCTTCAGTCAGAGGCTATTTTTAGCCTTGTTCAGAGGTTTTCAGAAAGTTCTCCAAATATATTCGACTTTACAGTCAAAAGTCATCATTTTCAAAATGCAGTTCAATCTCATCGATTACAAGGTGAAATCAGCCCTTACACATAATTTCATCAAAACTTCAGATACAGACCTAAATCATGTTTATCCAGTGGTTAATTTGAGCAGTTTGGAAGGTGTTAGCAGCAATTCATTGAGGAATCTTGAGCGTTCTGGGTTACTGGCAGCAGCATCCATTCCGGTTTCTATCTTCGATCTTGAGTTCGTACTTGCTTGCATTAAGCATTATGACTCGTCTTCACGACAGATCAGATCAGTTGACGGGAGAGTTGTTTGCAGTCTTAAACCGAAGGACATAGAGAAATGTTTTGCTATTCCTCCTCGCTCAGATAACTTTACTGTTGTTCTTGAAGCTTGTGAGAAGATATGGGATGCTGATCATCAACGTTCACAGAGAAAGGTTGCTCAAAAATGGTTGACAGTGCAGAAAACTAACTTGCCTAAGAAGGTTGGTCGTGGAGAATTTAAAGAGGAAGTTGCTGTTTTGATAACTTTACTCAACCGAGTTACTGGTCAATCAGATGCTAGTACTTTTCGTCCATGGGTGTTTTACTTGATTACCAGAATTCTTGATAGTACAGAGCGTTTTGATTGGGCTATGTTGATTAGTGATTGCTTACATCAGCAAATTACTAACTTTCTCAAGTATCATGAATTTCATATGGTATCCTATTTGGTCTACTTGGTTGCATTTCAAGGTAGCTACAGGCTTCTTAAAACCAATGGCACTCTCGGTGTTCAGTGTATTCACGAGTATTATCCTCAGTTGGAGTTTTCTCAATCCGAGCAGGACTTCCGAGCAGTGAATGATCACTTTTCCATGAAAACCGTGAGAGATCTTGATGACGAGATGCACATTCGTATTTCAGTCGAGGCTAAATCAGCGATGGAGACTTGGGCAGATTGGTTCATACAGTTTCCTACTTTCACGTACCTTCGTGTTTATGGGTATGTTGGAGAGCCCCTGATGTTACCAAGGTATCCGTCAGATAGGCTTGTTTTTATGGAGTTCCTCAGACAGATGCAGCATGTTCACTTCTTTCTTCGTAGTCGTCACAAGGCTGCGGCAAATTTTCCATTCACATTGGGAATTTTCACATGCGATGCAGCGACAGATGCCAGGCATATGTCTACTGAGATATAAAGGTTCAAACTTAAGCCTTATACTGAGAGGCGTTCCTATGATCCTCTCGGTCATTATGCAAATCGGTTAGAGCGAGGGATTGCACATGCGCCAGCACTTGAAGATTTCTGGGCAAATTGTGAAGATGAATTCGAGGTTCGTCGTCGTCACTATTGTAGACTCACTATTGGTCAGCTCTCTGATTACCTATCAGAAGATGTTGATGGTCTATCCGATGATGATGGAGAAGTTCTTCTCAATTCTTATGTTAAAGATCAAGTTGCTCGGCAGCCACTTCGCTCACCTGATTGGTATGGCAAGGAGAATACTTCCATTGAAGAGGTTTCCAGATCAGTGCTCAAGACTAGCAAGTTGTTCTTGGAGAGCAAACGGACACGGAAGTCAGTTCTTGTAGCAGAGCCGCCAAAGGATTTCTCTTCGTTACCTTCTACTTCTAGAGCAAGACCCAGAGTCAAGGCCATTATAATACCTCCTGAAGGGGTTAGACTCAGTGGAAATACAGGGAAAAGAGCTACTGGTAAGAGGAAGCAGAAACAAGTTGAGCGTGTTCCTGAGGTTCCAGTAGAGACAGTCATTCAGGCTGAGCCTCATGTTTCACCTCTTAGTTCACCTCACGTGCAACCTATTGACATAGATTCTGAACCTGAGACACCAGTTCAAACAGGATCGGGGACAACTGAAACACCACAGGTTGATACTTCAGGTACAGTCTCTCCTCGGATGAATGATATTGTTCAGTCTTGTTGGCTCGAGAAATCTTTAGGGAGACAGAGGCGTGAACCTTAGTACAACCTTGATTTGTCTGAATTTGGTGAGCCTTATCAGAAGAGATTAAACAAGAAGATAAAGAAACAGGTGCACATTGAAAAGACTCCTGAATCAGAGATTGTGATTGAAGTTGCAGTTCCTCCAGAGGGTAAAAGCTTAGACGAAGTCGAAGTTGGTGACTTTACATTCACTAAGGCTAATCTTGGCAGGACTACACGAGAGACAGATGTAACTCTTCTTAAGATTGTTACTAATAATCTTGAAGAGCGTATTACCAAGGATGGAGAAGATAAGGCTTTACTCAAAGCTGAAATTGGTCAACTTCGTCAGTACATTTCTGATCTTGTTCATAGAAACCCGAATAAAGCATCTGTTCTTCCTCAGAGTACACCTGCAGAACAACGAAAATTGGATCAGTTGGTCAGTCATGGCAGACTTTTGGACGACTGGATTGAAAGTTTAGTTGCTGCTGGTAAAACTCTTCTTGCAGATTTATATCAGTTGAGGAGTGAGGCACATAAGCTTCGTCAGGGCATTCAGTCTCTTGAGATTGCAGTTGCAGAGAGTTTGGCAAAGGATCGTGTTCTCGTTTCTCAGTTGTCAGTTGCATACGATGCTTTGGAGGAGGTCGAGGATCAGGAGAAAGTTTTTACTTGGAGAGAGCAGCACCTTCTCAGGACAGAAATATGTGAGAAGATCTCTACTAAATTGTTTTCACTCAAGGATGATGTGGTTGGAGTTCTTGTACTCGTCAGTGGCTTTGTTGTTCAGATTCCGTGTCACTACCTTCTTGAAGATGGCACGTATGTTGAGTTGAACAAAGTACAAGCAGAATTCGAGAAGTTGATTTGTGACAGCCTTGAAGGTGAACCTATGGCGCCTAAATTAGAGAATGTTTCAGTAATTGCAGCCAGTTTGAGAAAGGCGACTGAAGAGTGTAAAGATGGCATGCACACGATTACCGAAAGTGGCAGAGAACTAAAGAAACAGACTGTTATTTTTAGCAGCATCAAAGTGCCAGATGACAGAGAGATCGATGAGTTCTTGGTCGAAGTGTTAGACCGAGTTGACATGGAGTGATCTGTTAGTTGGAACCTGCAGTTAGTTTCAAGGGTTGAGTCCGAAGTGGCAGTTAACTTGACTTCCAGTCTTCAGTTGACTTGCTAACTTAACACATGCTTATCTCATCTTTGGAATTATCAACACAGGAGTTAGGGTTAGGGTTTCCAGTTAACTGAAGGTAGTGGCCAGTTAACTTTGCTTTAAATAAGGACGTGCATGTTTGCACATTGTCCAATTAGGTTATTTGTACCAGTTAAATTGAGGGTAGTTGCCCAGTTAACTGTATAATTTACTTCATTAGGGTTTGGCGCATAGTTTGCATGCATTGTAAGAACTGTAGTGAACACAAGGTGATTTTAGGGTTACCTACACCTTGATGTATATAAATAAGAGCTTTTGCTCATTTGTAAATAACTTTTGCTTGAGAGAAATATATGCTGCGCCTACCTTGCTCTCAATATTGCTCTTTTTGTATTGGTTCATGTGTCTTCGCTATTGCAATTAATTGTTATGCCACATAGGGTTTCATGCGATTGTGATAGTGGATTCTTTCCATAGTTTAGATAAATCTGTCTTGTGCATCTTTTATTGTTATGATCAAACGTTATGCCACACAGGGTTTCGTAAGATTGTAATGGTAAAGCCGTTTTGTGAAGTCTTTACTATGCTGATCAAGTGTTATGCCACATAGGGTTTCATAAAGTTTTCATGGTAAATCTTCCCATAGATTAGAAAATCTGTTTTGTGAATCTTTTATCATTACGATCGAGTGTTATGCACACAGGGTTTCATAGAGATTTTGATGATAAAGCTGTTTTACGAGTCTTTACTATGCTGATTGAGTGTTATGCCACATAGGGTTTCATAAGATTGTCATCGTGAATTCTCAAATCTGTTTTGTGCCTAATAAACTTGTTCAGATTGAGATAATAGTTGCGCCACCTTGCCTTCAAGTAGAGAATCTGAATGCGTTTATCGTCTGATAGTCATAACCTTGCTCCGTTTTCTCATGCTCTGATTTTCTTGAGGAAACTGGATAGAATTAAGTTTAGTTGTAGTTAGTGAATCTGCGAAACCAGAGAAAATTTTCAGCTGCAACGTATATAGTTTTCGAGAAAGCCTTGTACCTCTACAGCTGAAACAAAAAGACAGGAATTAGTTTAGTTTATTTCCCTTTGCAGGTATTTTTGTAAAGCACAACGAGGGAGCTTCCCCTCCTAATTTGAAGAGCACACCAAAAATTCTGCTACTAGAAGACATTGAAAACCTCCATGATTAAAACCAAAATTGAAAGCTCTGTTGAAGCACAATGGTGATCTTTGAAATGGAATCACTACAGTCTATCTAGGGACTATCTTTCAAATCCGAAAGTAGAAATCTTGTGAGGTTTTCATCCTCAAAAGATTGTGGAAGAGCACAAGCTCAATTTGACAGCATAATGTTATCATTCATAAGCATATTAAAAAATGAGCCCCATTACCTCCTTTTATAGCTTTTGGAGGGAAAATAATCAATTAGAAAATATAAAATAATTAATTTATCCCTCAAAAGACCTTTTTGAATTATAAAATAACTTTTATGAGCAACCCCCTTTTCTTTTCCTTAGGTTTCCACTTTTGAGGGGAAAATAAAACAACTTTCATAAAATATAACACTTAAGCAAATACTTTATTAGTTAACATTAGAAACTTAAGTGCATATTTTAAATATTCCACTTGAGTTGCAGAAAGCATTACAAAGACTTCGTTATCCAAATTTGACCACATCATGAAGAAATTGAAGTAGAGAGATAAATGCAGCCAACTTAGCGACTTACTAAAAATAGACACGCTTTCCAAGAAGTTTGGAGAACACCCCAAGAGTTAGAGAACACTTCTGAAAGTGTCATTGGAATCGTTTCTACAAATTGGGCTCATTGCAACCAATAGAATCCAAAAGAAATTGAACTTGAACTCTCCAAGATCTTTGGAGTCGCCTTTTCCTTACCAATTAGCATATGGGAACTTAGGAAATAGGCAAACTGTCACCCCGAGTAACTAGGCCTAAGAAGGGGACATTACACATAAGGAATATGAAGTTAGAGGTGAAGTAATGGTTTATTTAAGGAAATAAAGTTTTCCATAGGGAACATATAATAAATTGAAAATGAAGAAATTTGGGCCTTGTCGAGTTCTCAAGAAGTTTGATTTTGAAAATGCATATGAAGTGGAGTTGCTTGAAGAACTATGGATATCACTGATATTTAACATTACTAATTTATATGAGTATTATAAAGGAGATTCAGGAGACTATAAACTAGTAATAGACTTGAGGACACAAGTACCTACACCACGACTAGAAGAGATTGAAGAGATACTTGATTGTAGGCTTGTTAAGAGCACAAGAAAAAGGTGCTCTTGGTTAGGGATTGATGAGCACACAGTTATATTGGGGAGGGGTGGGGGTTGGCTAATCAATATAAACAATCTTTTACTTTTCAACACTTATTCAACCACAACAATAACACACATGCAAGATCTAGTAATTAAGAACACATGAAGAACACACGATTTACGTGGAAACCTTTGTGGGAGAAAACCCTGTCAAAATATTGCTTATATATTGATCTTCTTTGTAGGCACCAACCTACTTCTTTTACAAGTTTCTTTTTGTAGGCATCAAGCCACTAGAGACATCAATCCCCAGAATTGAGCACCAACTCAGCAAGAGACACCAATCTCTTCTAATGAGAGGCATCAACCTCCTGATTTCCTTAGGAGGCACCAACCTCCAAACAAACAAAATGATAAATATTTGAAACTTATTCTTGAATCAGCTCTAATTCACCTTCGCAAATCTGCTCAAAATATCTGCTATAAATCAGCCTCTAGATCTGCTATAATGTCCTCTTAGATCTGCTATAATTCTTTCATGTTCTTCACATAAATCTGCTCTTATTCTTCCTCAAAAATCTGCCTTTAAAAATCAGAAAGATATTCTATTTATTGCTTGCCTTCAAAACATCTTTGCAACCACTTCTTATAGCTTCTCCAAGGGGGCGACTTATTGAAAAGATATCTCTTTTACTAACAGATGCAACTCCTTATTTTAAACGCACCTCTTCATTTCTACCTTGGGTGCTGCAATAGGAATCAGCCCTTATGATAAAATATATTTTGTATTTTCAAATTTTGAATTCCCAAAATGGGGCACCATTCTCAACATAAAGAATAAATTAATTTGCAATTTTTAAATCATTAACGAGGGCGCCAAGAGGCTAAGGGTTGGCCCTTAGAAACAAAAGAATTTTATTTTCTTTGCAACTCCAATCTTCCATCAGCAAACACCTTCTTGAACAAACTCTCTTGGCCTTCAAATACCGTAGACATCAATGATAACAATTTCCAATAGGGACAAAGTTTTCAGTCTTTGCCATAAAAAAGACCCCTATTAGCTAGACCATTAGTATTTTTGTGCATAAAAGCAATTTAAAGATATCGATGAAGGATGGAAAAGTCTGAACTCTAAATTAAGAAGTAGCAAGTGAATTTTGAGCAATGTGATTTTGATCGCATGTAATTTGTTTATTAATTAATGACTACTATTGTTTATGTGAATCATGTCTATGCAGGGACTAGGAAAAAAGCCTTGCTCTAGAGTAATATAATTTTCTTATTTGAGAATAAGAAGATAATCTTCTGTCAGGGAAATTATACTATAACAGAATATCAGTTGGCTGTAGGTTTAACTTTTAATCCTAGAAGATCTCATTTGATTTCTATATTTGTTTGTCTTATAGTTAAACTTTTTGCTAGCGAATATTAAGAACAAATTCATTTGTAATATCACATTCATCTTGGGCAAGGGACTATGTCCACTTTCCAGAAGATGTCATAAGTTGGTTTCATATTAAAGAATGCTTTCATTTAAGTATGTTTTGCTTGGTGGAGAATTGAAATAGTGTTATATTGATTGGCTTTCTGAATAATTTGTCATGGTGAGCAGATGAGCTTTGTGCATTTATATTGAAATATATAAGTTTTAGAAATAAAATTTTTCTCATATTTTGACTGGAAATGTCATTTGATGTTTTACAATTCTCGGAATCAGAATATAGCGATAGCGATAGAATCAAATGGTGTTTTTTTTTCACAGGTAAAAATCGCTCCATTACTTGCAAGGGCCAACTTGCTAATAACTCGAGATATTGAATGGGCAAACCTTGTGTTTAGTTTTGAGCAGGTAAACTCCTTACGAAGATTTTAGCTTTCCTCTAGTAATTTCTCTAGATATGTTTCTGGTGCTAATATGTTTTATGATCCTTTCAAATGATGCTTCTGATTAATATGGCATAGAGGTGAGACGAAATTTTTTGTTATGACATGGTTGTGCCTCTTGTGTATTGAGTCATTCTAATGAGCTACAGAGGAAGAGGCTAGATATCACATGCTTATTTTCTTGTTTGTTTGAAGTTTCAATATCCATGCATGGGCTTGATTGACATTTCAACATAATAAATGATTCAGGCTTAATTTTTCAAAATCAATTACGATTGGGTAAGTGGAAGAACAATGGTGATCTTAGGGTGATTATTTTCCCAAATAATGCAGATTTGATGAGTACTTAGTAAATGCACAACTGAAACACCGATTCATAAATTAGGAGCACAAAGCTTAATTCCTGAATTAAGTAAATGTTTTCTAGGAGCTAGTTTCTTGAACTCATGCTACATCAAATTGGAGCTAGGGAAGTCTTAGATGTGCTAGGCAATGTTGTTGGGACATGTAGACGAATTTCAGGTACAAATTTTTTTTTTTTGATTTTGGGGATGGTGGATGGGACAACTATTAATAATATATAAAATATCAATATTTGAAAAATTAAATACAAAAAACAGTAAAAGAACTGCAACTTATCATTTATGTAAACAATATGAGTAAAACAAGCTGAAATTTATACAAAGTTTGACAACATGACAATTAATTGATCTAATGGTCAATGCTAGGCATCTGTAGTATAATATTATATTATTCAATTTCAAGATAAAAAATATAAAGTACAATACTATACAGTAACACTTACAGTCTTACACAATACAATGGGCAATCTAACTCATTGTCTGATGCAAATGTCATAGCATACTCATTGCTGGAACTCCCATTCTTGTCTAGCTCTTGCAATTGGATTTTGACCAACCTTGTAGATGCAACTTGATCCTCATATATTTGCATTGGCTCCTTAGGTTCTTCGTCACCTTGTGCTGTTGGACTCTCCTTGCACTCAATCATCTTCCAATTGATGAGATACAAGGCACTATATATAACAACAAGCTTTTCTACTCTCCTAGAGGCGAGTCCATTCCTCTTGATAGAATGGATGAAAATGTATGTTGATCAATTCCTCTTAGTAATAGAGGGACTAACAATTTGTGATATGAGTTTAATGGCCAGTGTGTACATCAATAATGGAGGCCCATACAACTATAACCAACTCATTTGGTTCTTGCATCAAAGTCTTCCCATCTATCTTTGCCAAACTCATGTTGCCCTAGAGTTTGGAAAATCTTCCACTTGTCAAAAATCAATGTCACTTACTTTCTGTTGTATATCTTCTTAACGGCCTTCATGAAGCTCCTTTTACATCTCCATGTCATCTATGGTAAAAGTCTATTGGATTTTTGTGTAATGTCCTCTTTTCATTGAGACATGTGTGGGACCCGTGAGGCCATTTCTATACTTTTGAGTGGGTGAGGGGTGATTGCTAGAGAAGTATATGCTGGTAAGGATTGGTTTTGTTCATTTGTCATTGGTATTTTTTATGATTTTTGAACCATTTCTTATATTTTAGGGTCATTCCTAAATTTTAGGTCAATTGTACGTGGGACCCTTGTCATTAGTCTACTCATGGGGGATCTACTCTAAGTGGACCTCTTCATTGTTGACATTGTTCATGCCCTTGGAGATTTTAAGTATACATGTCCATTATAAGTGTTCTAGCAAAAATTTATTCGTATTTCTTATTGGCTTTTGGAGGGCTAAAGAGGATAGGACCATGTCATGTAGCCTACCATTGGATTCAAGTGCGAGTTAGTTGTTGCTAATTCTTTATGTTAGGTCAATTTGGTGAGTGTTTCTCAAGCTATGATTGCTTTGTTGATTAAGGGTCAAGGTTTATTAGCTACTTGGGGAATTTAATGTTATTACACTATTGCCATGTTATGTGGTACTTGACTATTAAGAGATATTAGTGTCTTAAAAATCTTTATTATTGACACTTGGGCTACGAGCCTAGGGTTTGGAGCATGTCAATGATTGAATGGAGGCTGCCCAAACTTGAGAGTCATGCTATGCTTATTTCACATATTTCAGACCTGCAGAGGGCAGCTACATCAAGCAGTATTCATCTACTGATTTAGGGACGAAAACCCTTGGATCCAAAGATCAAAGGATATAACTCTTCTAGTTGTTTGTGGGCAATCTCATCAAGGGATTTCATTGAACCAAAGCATTCTCTTGTGTATTGGTAAATTGATTTGGGAGGCAGCTGGAGCAACATTATACAGCAGCAATGCCTTTGATTTGGGAAAGATCTTCCACCAAGTCTTCAAGTTCTAATTAGTTCCACGCTATCATTATTCTATTGATGTAATCTTTGCAGATTTTTTTGTTATTACTCTATTGATGTATTCTAGTAAATTTTATGAATAAAATACAGCTCTAGGGTTATTGTCAGGGTTTACTTTATTAGTAAATTTGTGTGGTACATTGATTTTTCTTTCTTGGTATCATTCTGGTTTAGTAAATTAAAATAAGAAAAAAAATTACATAGAGGGCATGTAAGAACCCTGCTGGTTCTAACCACTGGCAGCTGAGGTTTAAATGATTTAATTTTGTTTGTTTTGAATGATTTTGCAATTCCAAAACATATACCAATACATAGAAATGATAACCAATATCTTGCGTAAGCAAATAATGAACATTCAACCCTTCAAAACGATTTTATTGTCACTACATTAGGTCTGATAACAATGCAAATCAGGTCTGATTACAACTTTCCAATGTAGCTATAGATAAATACGACAAATGCACATTTCAACAAACATATAGCATGCAATCTCCTTCCACTTAATTTATTGACTGTAAATGCAGCTTATTACCATGTCAACCGAATCAGATTGAACATAAAAGCACTGAGATTAAATGCAACGATTAAGAAGACTTTTCATGACTCACGAAAGACTATAGCAGCGCTGTTTACTCTCAGAACTTGATAAGACAGTGATCAGATCTGAACATTCAGTTCTAACAGAACATTTCAACATATTGCCTCTCTAATTGATACAAATACTGATATTCTCATTTCATGGCAGACTTAGGAATGTTCAGAAATACAGAAGGAATATATCAGACCAGACCCTTACCACTTAAAATGAATGACTGGAGGACTGATCTTTTCATTAACAAGACTCACAGATTACAACAGTGGTTGCTGCTCGGATTTGTAGCAGATTATGCAGCTAAGTCATCAACTATGCATAAGGAAATCTGTATTTAACTTTCTAATCTGGAAGTGAACACTTGCAATATGATTAGAGGCTCGAACTGCTGTAGAAGAGGTTCTAGAACATGTGCATCCTCATACCAGACCTGTCTTCCTTCAGTCACCACTCTACAGGCTGAATAAGGCCTTCTGAACTCCAACACAACCTCAATCTGATAACCCACAGCTGCATGTCACTGTAGCGAATTACTGTATGCGGGAACTGTAGCAGCAGGTAATAAACTTAGAATTTCTTCATTGAATTCTTTCAAACCCTTATCAAATCTTATCCAATATGCCCTAAATGATTCCCACGTGCCCAAGAGGGATGATACACAGCCAGCTATAAATGTTGTTCAACAATAATCTTCAAACCCTCATAAATACTTCACCAATAAGCACAATCTGGACCTCTGGACGAAGCCCATAGATAGGCAATAATCTCAGCTAGTCTTTCACAGCCTCAAAATTGCACAACTGATGAGAGTTTTCATTCCCAAAGGCTTAACAATGGCAGAAACCCTAGCTGGTTCCTTCTCCAAGTAAGAACTCCAAAGGCACAAGTTTATAATCTTCATAACATCATGAAATCTGTTTGCTTTGATGCCTTTTTATAATTCCTTAAAAAGGTTGACCTCTTAGATGTATTTAATTTGCCTTTGAAATTCACTTTTTAGGTTTTTGATAAAACTTTAATATCGCCAAACTTAGGCGCCCAATATAATAATATAAAATAAATGTACTTTAAGTGATTTTAATTGAGTGTCATGGCCTCATCGGAAATAAAGTACACATTTTGACTTTATAATTTAACTTTATATTATTTAATTATCATTAAAGTACCTTTAATGATAATTACTCATTAAATATTTAATTTTTGGCCCATCCAATTGATTAAGAGGTCAACACTGTGTCTGAGACTTGTCCAAGTGCCTTACTAAATATAGTAACTCTGACTCCCTTAAAATGGCGACTTACTATAAATAGTAAGTATGAAGAAGTGAGTCTAACAAAGGCCAAACCTGAACCCACACTAAGCTCTGAAGGAGAAAACACATTGATCACTGCCAAAAGGACTCTATCCATCTGTATTTTCCTACAAGGGCCAAGAATAGGCTAAACCGTCAATAAATAAGATCATACTAAAAAGGGGACATTACAGTCCGCCCTCCCTGAAATTGCTTGTCCCCAAGCAATCTCAGGAGCAAAGTAAAACACTAGTCCACTCGGATCCCAAGGGTAGAATTGTGTAATGTCCCTCATATCACTAACTAGCTCTTGTAACACCAACACCAGTATAACTTGTTGTACCCCAAATTAAAATTTTTGCTGCACTTAGGCATTTGGAAGAAATGAGTAAAAGTTTTGTTCAAATTGTCAAAAAAGGTCAAAATTGGGGTTTACATGTCTTGCATGAGGGTTATAAAAAACTTGAAATTTTCAAAATTTGACGATCTGTGTTTGCTAAGAGCGACCAAGTCTACAAAACCCAGATCTCAGTTTTTCATCCCTACTTTTTAGGAAAATTGCTATTTTTAGAAACTTTTCAAAAATAGTAACTTTTTTTGGGTTTCTTTCGAAATGGATACTGGCAAAATTTTCTAAAAGTAGAAAATTTCTAAAAATAGAAAGTTTGGCTATTAGGGTTTAAACTGATTTTGATTGGCTCAAAATACTTCCTCATAATGCTGGTGTAATTAGAATCACAAAACGATCAGTTTTGCCCTAGTGGGTCCATTTGCTTTTTCAATTTTAGAAAGCATTTCAGGAATTCTGAAGTCGTCAATGAGGCCAATTAGCTGCCGGGTGTCAGATTCAACATTCAAGATGAGATGGTGAACATGCATGAAGAATGGAGAAAGGAAGTTGAGAAAGTTGAAAAATGTAAAATTTTGGCTAACACTTGAGACTCCAAGCGCCCCAGCTCACTCCAGGTGCCCAAACCTTCATGCCTTAGTCAATTTTCAATTTCTAGCAAGCAGTGCAAAGGTAAGCATGTTGAATGAGGAGAGGAAGGCGAAAAATGCAAAATAAAAAACTAAGTCTGGAATTGGAAGCCATGGGCGCCCTTGGAGGAGATAGGCACCCAACTTTTTCAGGGTATCAGATGATGAAATCAAGGTTCATGCTTCCAGGCAATGTTTTTTAGATTCTTCCCAGCTCCGCAGTGAGTCCGGTGGCGCAATCATCGGATCAACCAGTCACCCAAAATTCAAGATCAAACAGGGTGGTTTCAACTAGAAGACAAAAGGAAAACCATGAAAACTTTAGAAAAATATTCTGAGTCTGGGAACTTTGGGCGCCCTAGGTGCCCAAGGGTGCTTAGCCTTTTAGAAGCTCAAACTTAACAATTAGGGTTTGCAAATGTGCTTAATCTCTTCAGTATCCTATCAGCTTCGCAGTGGATGTCTTTGTCAAATCATCAGACTTGTCAATCATCGACAAATCCAGATCAAACTGAAGATATAAAATGAAGGTTCAACTATGAAGAATGAAAATCAAGCAAAAAATGGCTAAGTCTGGAGGAGTTGGGCGCCCCAGAAGGAGATAGGCGCCCTAGATTTTGAGGGCCTAAATGGATTAATTTGCCAATGAAGCCTCCAACACGTCTTCTTTAGATTCAACCAAGCTTTCAAACAAAACCATTAGCAAGTCAATCAGAGTTGGCAGTCATCGGATGTCAAAGGCGAAACAAAGGGAAAAACTCGAGCAAAATATCAAAAGCGAAAAGCAAGGTAAAAAATATAGAAATTTTTTAACTCTGGTGAAGTTGGGCACCCCATCTAGCCAGGGGCACCCGAGCTTTTGAGCCCTCAGATGCAGCTTTTAGGAGACATCACTCCTAGGAGACCCCCTTCAGAATCAGTAAGGCTATCCAGCGAATCTGACAACCAGTTGATCTGATCAGTCTAGCTCCCGGAATTGCAAATTCATCAGAAGATCAAAGGGAAATGAAGAGAACTTGAAGAATGGAAAATTGGCTAACACTGAGAAAGTTGGGCGCCCTAGAAGGAGATGGGTGCCCATGATTTTGAAGGTCTAATGAAGTTTCTAGCCAGAGTTGCCTCCAGAACAATCTTGTCAGATTTGATCAAGCTTTGCGACAAATCATTCAGCTCATTCATCGGATCAATCTGAAGCTGGAGATCGAAGATCAAATAGGGTTCAAAATCATGAGAAGGTTGAAAACTCAGAAAAATGACTAAGTCTAGAAGCAATTAGCGTCTCTAGCCAAGAAGGGTGCCCAAAATGCTTTGCCTTTGCCAATTTTTTCAAAAATTCAAAATTTCAAGATGAAGGAAAACATTCATGTTCAATGCACAAGTAGATTCTAGGGTTTGGAGGATTAAAGCAAAAGAAAGCAGAGTTTTCCCAAGCCTAAAACTTATTTAAGAGGCCTTTTCTATTCATTCTTCATCATTCTTGCAGGTGGTATCCAAGTTAGAGAGGAGCAACAACTAGAGAATTTTTCTTTTAAAGATTTAAGAGCTATTGCTAGCTGATTTTTCAAAGTTCTTCGTCAATTTTAGGACTAGCAACAAAGGAGCTTTTCTTTTTCATGCTTTTTCATCCAAAACATCAAATTTTTGAAGGAGTTTGAGTTTTTCAATTTTTAGTGATCTGGGTCATCTCAACTCATCATTCTGAATAATTTTTGAAGAAATTTTTCAAGTTGCAGCAGCTGCTTTTTCTTCCTTGCATGTCCACGAAATCATAAAAAATTTCAAGATTTGATCATCTGGGTCCTTCTAAAATATTCTTCTGAGCAAAACCCAGATGCCAACTATTTTGTGAAAAATTTCAGATTTTAAGGTTTGCTACTTTTTCAATCAGCGTTCAATATTTTCAACATCTGATCAACTGGGTTCATCCAAAATATGCTTCTAAAGAAAACCTAGGTGCTAGCTTTTTTCGAGAAAATCTGAAGAAATTAGGGTTTGCTGCTTTTTTAGTCTACACTCAATTTTAAAAAACGGGCGTTCTGAGTCTTCTTGTAACCAAATTTTGAACAAAACACATATCTCAGATTTTTTTTGAAAAATTCGTTCGTTTGAAGAAGAAAACCAACAAGCTAAATTTAGAAAGTGTGCAAAACTTGTTTGAATATAGTCGAGTTTATTGTCAAAATTCAAGTTTCTCAGCATGTAGTACTTTCCCATGGGATTCAAAACCAAGCCAGTATTGTATCTCGCAGCCACAGGCCAGACGATGTTGAAAAGTGCTTTTCAGATGCTAGCATGGACATAAAACTTCATCATCTCAGCTGAAGATTGTGAAAAGGTGTGATATGAGAAAAAAGAGAAGGTATCAGAAAAGAGGTGTATAATACTCTTCTGTTGGAAAATCAAGAGAAGTGTCAGAAGCATAAAGTTGCAGAGCTGCCAAGTTATTAATTAGCGAGTCATCTTTTGGGGCAGCGATGTTTTTCAAGAATAGAACTCATAAAGCAACTAAAGAGGTCAAAGATTCTCTAAGTTTGATCGTAGAAGGCGAAAAGATTTTGGAGAGTCAAAATATTGCCTTAGATAGTATCAATGCACCTGATAAAGTAGCAATTTCCAGCTTTTTGGTGGATTGGTTTCCCAAAATACGCATGGATGAGTTGTCTTATCAGGACAGCAAAGATCCCCAAAGATAGAATTAAAGCAACAATCATCTAGAAGCTTTCTTTCTATTCTCGTCTCAATTCTTATCTACTCTTTGAAGAAGAGAAAGAAGATAAAATGTAATAGTTGGCATTTCTTGCTTTTCTTGCTTTCTTAGGTGGTTAGATGTTATCGTATTTTAGTTTTAGAAATAAAGCTTGCTTGCTGAGCAAGCCATAGTTGTAAAAGCAAGGAGATTTTAGGGTTCCCTACTTCTCTGTTGTCTATAAATAAGAGCAGTCTTGTTCATTTATTTTTAACTGTACTAGTGATAACAAATTGCTGAGCTTATTTTGCCTTCAAGTTTTGTCTTGTAGTTGCGGTTCACTTTGTGTAAGAACAAGTTTGCAAGTCTCTTTTAGCTGCAAGTTCTTGTTCCGTGCATGTGTTTAGTGTAATCATTGTTCCAAAAATTTAAGAAATAAAGTCTTGAGCCTCTTTTGCCTTGATATAATGTCTCAGATTTCCGTTTATTGTGTTATGCTTATATGATCTTAATTTCAGCTCGCATTGTGTTGGCGTTTTAATTCTCACCTCTGGAATGCGTATTTGAAACGGACAACTATGCATAGTAAAATTGCTTTTCAAATTAGGAGGGGAAGCTCCCTCTTTTTGATGGTGTTGAAAGAAAGTAAACTAAAAACTAAGTTGCCTATCTTTTTGATCAGCTAGAGCACAAGGTTTATTAAACACAAATGCTGTAGTTGAGATTTTCTAATTTAAGAACTTCAACTACGACTAACTTAATCTAAAGACGTTTCTAACTTCTCAAGTAATATGCAGAGCAAGAGAAACTAGAAATGAACAAAGTTGAATCTCTGACAAAGTGCTTCAATAAACTCATTCTCAACATACATCTACACACTTCAATGTAAGTTGAAATTAAGATCACTAAAGCATAACACAAATAACGGAAATCTGAGACATTATACCAAGGCAAAGGAGACTCATGATTTTATTTCTCAAACTTCTGGAACAAAAGTAACTAAACACATGCCTAGAACAAGAGTTTGCAGCTAAAGAGGCTTGCAATTTTGTTCTTACACAATAGGAACAACAATTACAACAACTCCTTGTTGGCTAAAAAAGACTCAACAATTTGCTATCATAAAACAATTGAACAACACTTGAATAACAAATAGAAGGCACAATAGGCTCAACGTTCTGTTATCACTAGCATGGTTAAAGAAAACTAATGAGCAAAGACTTTTATTTATAGGCAAGTAGAGGAGTAGGGAACCCTAAAATCTCCTTGCTTTTACAATCTAGGGTTTGCTCAGCAAGCAAGCTTTATTTCTAAATCTAGAAAGAAGATAACATCTAACACCTAAGAAAGCAGGAAAAGCGGGAAACGGCAACTATTACATTTATCTTCTTTCTCTTCTTCAAAGAATGGATAAGAATTGTTCCAAGAGTAGAAAGAAAGCGAAAATAAAGCTTCTAGATGAAAGCCGTTTCAAATCTCAATCACATCCGCTAAAAAGCTAGAAACTATGTCCCGGTTCGGTGCATCTATCCCATCAATAGCAAAGTTGCATTTTTCCAATATATTTTCTCCATTTGCAATTGATCTTAGGAAATCTTCGACCTCATTGGCCGCTTTTTCAAATCTTGCTGACATCATGGCAAAGTGATTCATTCTACCACCAACTGTATTGCTGCTATCACAGCTGCGAACAACACTTTGAAATTGAGCTTGCACTTCATCTAGCCCGACGTAAGAACCATCTTCAAGACTGTACCGAGAAGGAATCTCTGTGACAAACTCATTAATGAAAAGAAGAGCTTCAATCACCCTTTGTCTGTGGGCAATAAACTCCTCAGATATCCTCTCGTAAGTTTTAACCTTGAAGACATGACGCTCTCTCCAAGCAAGGATCTTCTTCTTGTGTTCTTTTGAAGCCGCTGAACCATAGGCTGTATCCAAATCAGCAATGATGATTTCATACCTTGGTTTAACCTCAGCTACTGATTGTTCAAACCCTTGGATACCTTGACGTAGCTCATGAGCGTTTTCTCTCAACTAAAACATCTATGCCAAGATCTCCTTTCCTCTGACAATGAAACTCTCGATCCACTCTTGAGTTTTTTTCCCACAAATGACTAGCTGTCTCAATTGATGATGATCAGCTAGTGTCTCAAAAACCTGGGGCAGCAGCTGGGTTGCTTGTGAAGTACCTTGAACAAGATTAGAAATGAAAAGCCTGAGTTGTTGTATTTCAGTCTTGAGGGCTGCTTTGTCTTCTCCGTCCTTGATCACCCTCTCTTGAAGGCTTTCAGACACAACTTTGAATAGACTGACATCTGCATGCCTGGTGTTTACCAAGATTAGCCTTGACCATCACCAAGTTGTCCATCTCAACTTCATCTCTGTTCTTGTCCTTTGGGGTTAATGCAGTCTCCATGACTATTTCACCATCAGGATTCCTATCAATGTGAACTTGCTTCTTTGCTTTCTTCTTAGGAGGTTCTTGATAGATTTTATCAAGGTCATCAAAATTCACCTGATATGACGGTCTTCTTCTTACCCTTCCCAAGGAGTTCTCAAGCCAAGACACGGTAGTATCTTTACTAACTTCCTTAGGAGGTACAATTGCAATTTCTTCGTCATCTTCAATATCAAGGTCAATGTGGATTGGTGAAGACCCTGTCAGTGGTATGGAGTCATGTGCTAAGGGTGCTTCTTCTGTCTCCTTCTGAGGTATAGGCTCTTCTGGAGGAGCTTTTGCTTGAACCGTTGATGGCTCCTGTATGACTATGCCTGAGAAGTCTAACCTCCTTACATTTTTGGTTGACCTGCTGCCCTTCACACCATCTTGAGACTGAGTTATGCCTTTCCCTTTTGATTGTGCTTTGGAAGAAGAGGGAAGTGACAGCTGTACCCTTGGTGGATCTACTGTTGGTATGGATTTCTTCCTTTTGAGAACTAGGAAGACCTTGCTATGTTCGAGGACTTGCCTCGTCCTTTCTTCGACTGAGAGGGATTCCTTATTAGCCCAGTTGACTTGAGGAAGGGGCTGATCTTCAATTCCCTTTTGGGCATACATCGGGAGTAACACATCTTCATCATCATCTGACAATCCTTCGATATCCTCTGATAGGCAGTCTTTCATCTAGTGAAGAGTGAGTCTGCTATAACTATGCCTCCGCACCTCAAACTCATCTATACAATTGGCCCAAAAATCTTCAAGGGCGGATATGTGAGCATAGTTTCTCTCAAGTCGGCCAGCGTAGACGCCATGAGGGTCATAAGATTGTCTCTCGCTGTAAGGCTTGAGACCAAGTTTTTCTAACTCATCTCCCATTGTTTTAGCATATGTTGTTGTCTTGCATGTATAGATTCCCAGTCCCAATGGAAAATTGAGAGCGGGTTTCTTTCTATTTCTCAAGAATGCATGGACATCGTGTGCTTGCCTTAAGAACTCCATGAAGACAACTTCGTCTGATGGGTACCTTGGTAGCATGAGCGGGGCACCGGAATAGCCATAGACTCTGAGATAGGTGAAAGTAGGAAATTGTATGAACCAATCTGCCCACTTTGCCATTGCTGGCTTGGCAACTGAAGAGATATAGACGTGCAATTCATTGTGTAGGTCCTGCATTGTATACATCAGAAAAGCCTCATTCACCCTCTTGTAGTGATGTAGTGACTTCGTGAATTCCAACTAAGGATATTAGGTAGATATGTTGCACGCTCAGTGATCCCTCGGTGTTCAACCCTTTGAATCGACCTTGATAGGCCACTAAGTAGACTAGGTAAGAGACGATATGGAACTCATGAATCTGGAAATACTCTGTTGTCTAATGATGAAGGCTGTCACTGTTCAAAGTGGGCCAATAATAGAACTCAATCTTCTTCATGATGTGGGGTATTGCGTAAAACATCCAAGGCTGAAACTTGGTAGCATCTTCTGATCCAGTTACCCTATTGAGCAAGGTGATTATGATAGCAATCTCATCCTTGAACTCTCCTCGCCCGATGTTCTTAGGCAAGGTCTTATGCTTTTCCTTCATCCACCTTTGTGCAATCTTCTTGCTGTACTTGTCCTTGTGCATTTCCCATATCCTCTCACATTCACCCTTTGAGATAGTGACGCTTTTAGGCCAAGGGGGAATGGAGAAGCATTTCTCGATCATGTCAAACTTCAAACTGCAAATCAACCTGCCCAACTGATTGAATCTCCCTTGTAGCCGGGTTGTAATGCTTGATGCAAGCAATTAAGAACTCGAGACTCTAAACTGAGATAGGAATAGACATTGCTGCAAGAAGTCCAGAGTGCCCCAAGTTTCTGATGGTAGTGTTGCTTACACTCTCCAAAGCGTGTAGATCAAACACCGACTTGATATGCAAGTCCGTCCCAACTATTTTAATGAAATCATGGTAGAGAGCTGATTTGACCTTGAAATCATTGGGAGTGTACTCCATTTTGGAAACCTTGAAGAATGACTGTAAACTCGCCTAGGTTCAAACAAGTTTTGAGCAACTTACTATTTTTAGAATGCTGATTTTTCTTCCTCCAACAGACAAATTTTTAGAAAATTTTCTGAGATATGGGTTTTGCTTAGAATTTCATTGCAAGACAACCTAGATCGTCCGTTTTTGAAAATTTTGAATTTAGACTGAAAAAGCAACAAACCCTAATTTCTTCAATTTTTCACAAAAAAAGCTGGCACCTGTGTTTTGTTCAGAATGCAATTAAAAATAAACCCATTTGATTAGATTTGAAAAACACTGATGGCTGATCGAAAAAGTAGCCAACCCTAGAATTTGAAACAAACTGTGATATGGGTTTTTTTTCAGAAGACGGATTTGAGAGGACCCAAATGATTAAAAATTGAATGCATTGAGGATTTCACTGACATGCAAAGCAAAAAGCAGCTGCTGCAACTTGATGAATTTCTTGAAAATTTCTTTAGAAGAATGAGAAGATAAGACCCAAATGGCTGAAACTTTAAAAATCTTGGCCTTCTTCTTGAAAAATTTGATTTTCTGGATGAAAAAGCTTGAAAAAGCAAGGCCTTATGCTGTTGGTCTGAAAAATTTAATGAAGAATCAGCAAACTTGAGTTCTTGAATCGTGAAAAATTTCTTCAAACTTGCTGCTCCAACTTTC